>JAKZJZ010002855.1:0-12886 GCA_022702705.1 Papilionanthe hookeriana x Papilionanthe teres | reverse complement strand
AGCAGGCAGAAGGTCTAGGACCGGATGGTCCGTCGGCCAAATGCCGGAAGGTGGTATCCTCCCTAATCCGTAATCCCGAGACTACGACGGGCGGGCTAGCCTTCATTCTCTTGCTCGGCTTTTCCGTCATGATGGCGGGCTCTACTCGGGGCCCAAGACGGGATTTGACCGGCACCCGCCCTATCCTTCGTAGAATTTCCGATACGGGCGGCTTTTCCTTCCTTGCTAACTTTTCTACCAAAGTTTGCAGTCGAGCAAACGGCGTAGTTCTAGTTCTTTTCTTGCGGCTATCGTTGTAGTATGCGGGCCGAGGTAATGTGGCAGACAATCTTGCGAACATTCTCCTCATCCCCCGCGGCGGAGAGGGGATGGAACCTGCTTCCTCCCAAAAGTGGTATGTAGTCAGGCAGTGGTGTATATTCTGGTAGCGGTGTATATTCTGGCAACTCTGGAATTTCCTCCAGGAAAGCAATCTCAGCAGCTTTGGCTTCTCTGGCGATCCTTCTACTTCTGTTTCTTCTTTGGGTCTTTGTCGGTGACGGAATCTTCGAACCGGACCCGATTTCGAAAACGGAAGGTCTTACGAGAAGATCCGTACCCTCCACGGTGACGAGTTTACCATAATTCCGGATTTCTTTCCCCTTTGATTTGGCGAAGTCGGGCGGGTGCGGAAACAACTAGACCGGTGGGGGTAGTAAGAACGGTCCTCCCGCGGATGGCGGTACTCCTCCTAGTCGGGATCCTTTGCGGGGAGTAAACACTTGGGTCGACCTAAGGTTGAACTCAAGCAGCGGCTCTTCAGCTTCAGATACCTTGTTCGTCAGTGCAAAGAGGGAGACGTCGGTGACTTTGACATTCGTGTTTTCAAATCCTTGTCCAAATCGGATGATCCCATTGTCGGGCAGCTCATCCTTATAGACAGCGAAGTCCAGTCCGTTGGTGAAGGAGAAAATCAGTTTCGGGGCTTCCATTTCTGCAGGTAGATTCTGTTGTCGATCCCAAGTTATGCTTCTTTCTTTAAGACGAAAAGAAAGGAATTGAAAAGAGTCCGAACTCATTCTTGTTCATGTATTTATAAGAAGGAATCATTTGTTAAAAGGGTCACTTATTAGAGGGTTTGTTTATTCGAACGGAATGTTCAAAGGTGTAGAGAAGGTAAGGAATCCGATTCGGAGTTGGAAAGGGAAAGAAAGTCTTAAGCAAGACTTCTCGACCCGAAGGATCATTCCTAAACTAACACCTATTGGGGTCCACCCCACCTCGAAATGAGGTAAAAGGATCTCGGAACCTCTCTCGTTTAGGGGTGTCTAAACAAGTGGCTCCTAAATCCGGGAGAATGTCAGCTATACTTGTTCAAGGTAGAAATGAACATAGTATTCCTAACGGAAAGAAGGGTAGTTTGATCCACTAAGGACATGGATGCACTACCGATTTTTGAAATCGAATTATCCGATTATAATGGAGAGAGGAATTTTCTCAGTGAGTCGCCGTAAATCTGTCGGCATATTTTTAGGTTGTGTTTTATTTTGAAGAGGGGTCGCCTAACGAAAATCTGTCGGCGAATTTTTAATTTAATTAAAATAAATAATTTGAAAAGTAGTATTTGATTTTGAAAATAATTTTAAATTTGAAGGTTTTAAGATATGAGATTAAACCGATCTCACGTCCCAAATAAGTTTATATAAACGAGCACCGCACCACAAACCGTGTATCTATCCCTAAGGATAGACACACCGCTCGACGGTGGGGCTCGATTAAATAAACTAGAAGATTCTGTGACATCCGTTTGGTCCGCGAACCAATTTTATAAGCCGACAAAATTCCCCGCTTAATATGAAAACATTAAACGAGGTTTATATTACTCAGGTTCTTCAAAATTCCCTATAAGGGCAAGCCCCTATAGTTAATTACATCTTAAGTGACGGGAATCACCTAAGAAAACTCTCGATAATAATCAATAATTCCGCTCTCAAGAATTTCAAAGTTTAAGATTTTCAAGAGATTGAAATTTGGAATTTCAATAGGGAATGGATCAAATTTGGAACATTTTGTTTTGTGAATCCAAAGGAAGAAAAGTAGGAGAAATCACGTATTCAAAGTGAACTTCGGTAATTTCCCGACTATCCTATTGTTTGGCTTGGATTTAAGAAAGTCCTACTATTTATTTAAATGTTTTGATTTTGCCAATTTTAATTAATTAGGACTTATATTTATATGATAGAATCATACAAATAGCCTTGAAGATGTGAGGGTTCATATCGTATCAGACGACTACCTCGGAATCCTAAGTCCGGTTAGGGCTTAATTTGTAAGGCAAATGCCTAACAAAAGGTTGAGGATTTATGTTGCACTAGGCAAACTACCTCGAAATCCTATGGCTTGATTATTTAATTCTAGGAAAGTTTTGCTGAAGTAGGTTCAAGTTTTGCTGACGACGATGGCCGTGCTGCCCACCATGCTCCGAGCTCCTTATTGTTGCAGAGGTTTAGTTTTAAAAATCATAAATCAGGAGATGAGAAAAGTGTTTTAGTTTAGAGAAAATCTTAATTTCCAGGTGGTTTTTTTTTTATGTTTTAATTAAAATAAATCTTAAAGTTGATTATAACGACACCGGTTAAGATCCCACTGGCTCCATCCTTCCGCATCATTATTTTTATCGCATTCACTTAGTCCGGATGAATTTGCTAAACTCAATTGAATGAGTTCCACACTTTCATTTAGACCGTGGGAAATCCCGTTAGCAACACGTAGGTTACATCATCCGAGGTATTCCCGATCATCCAACGAGTCGTTTTAATTTAGTTGTAATTGTAGTTTTGTGTTCGTTTGTGATTAAATTTTGAGTTGTTTTATATTTTGAAATGTTGTGGCGGTGAATTTTATCTTGCAATGACTTTTAACTTAGTTTTGGTTTCAGTTTTAGGGACTATCCTAAAGGTGTGGGTTTTCATGCAACAGTTGTCTTATCATGCAAGAAAAGTAAAGTGCATTTGCAGTTAAATAAATTGCAATAATGTAAATTGCAAGAAAGTAAATTGCAATAAAATAAAAGCATACCCGGAGGGTCTTCCCGTCATCCCAAGCTGCACTTAAAACACAATTAGAATATTTAAGCAAGTTCCTAGGTAAAGCTAAGGTAAGGGTTATGATTTTCTACCAAATTCCTAATCCTATAGCTAGTCATTTTCTATGACGTCTAGGTCTTTGTGTTTTGGTTTGAGGACGATCTTCTTCATCAAAGAATAATTAAGTTCAATTGTTCTTATGAACATCCTATCATATTGAGGAAGTGCTTAAGAAGAATCTTAAACATCTTTTCAATATTTCAAGGATTGTTTTAAGTCCAAATGAATTCGATTATATAAATGAATTAATCGTCCGGGGATTCAAGTTTTGTTAACTTACTCAGTGAACTAGGACATTTGAATATCCTATAAGTGAAGTAACATTTCATTTAATGTCCTATTTAGGAGTTATGATAACTAAAGCTTTTGAGGGTAAATTGGTGTTCAAATGGTTTGTGATTTAGTTTAATTTCCATTAATGACTTTAAATTTGGAATAGTGTTCAAGTTATTTTATATTTAATTTCTTTCTGTTTTAGGTGATGTTATATTTAATTCAATTTAATTTAATTTAATTGAGTTTTAATTTTAATTTAATTCAATTGAGTTTGATTTGATGTTAAATTAATTTAATTTGATTTGATTTAATTTTAATTTAATTTGATTTAATTTAATTTAATTTAATTTAATTTAATTTAATTATTCAATTTAATTTAATTTATTTAATTTAATTTAGTTTAATTTAATTATTCAATTTAATTTAATTTATTCAATTTAATTTAATTTAATTTAATTATTCAATTTAATTTAATTTATTTAATTTAATTTAATTTAATTTAATTATTCAATTTAATTTAATTTATTTAATTTAATTTAATTTAATTATTCAATTTAATTTAATTTATTTAATTTAATTTAGTTTAATTTAATTGTTTAATTTAATTTAATTTGATTTAATTTAATTTAATTATTTAATTTAATTTAATTTATTTAATTTAATTTAATTTAATTATTCAATTTAATTTAATTTATTTAATTTAATTTAGTTTAATTTAGTTTAATTTGATTTAATTTAATTTAATTATTTAATTTAATTTAATTTATTTAATTTAATTTTATTTTAATTTAATTTTATTTTTTTTAATTTTAATTGAATTTTTTAAAAGAGTTTAATAATTTAATTTTAGTTTAATGATTAAGTCTTTTAATGTTTTAAATTTGAGTTATCATTTTAATTAAGAATTGAATATTAATGAGATAATTAATTTAGGGATTTTTAAATTAAAGAATAAATCTCTTCCTAATAATATCCCTATTTTAATAATTCCAATTTTATTATTCTTCCAAATTTAATCAATTATTTAATTAAGGTTTAATTATTTTAAAATTGCTTAATGGGTTTCTACCCTTTAATCATTTAAATTTCAATCATCCAAATCAGATTAGGATCAAATATTTTACTTGTTAAATTTTTATTAAACCTAAAAAATTTAATTAAGGATTAAAATTTTAATTACCACTTTACCCTTTAAGCTTAATAATTTCATAACTCTCTAAATTGAACTCAAATGAACTTGAAATTTTTATGTGACTTCACTCATGTGTCAATAAAGACATGAGAGGAGAAAATGTGATTTTTCTGTATTTAATTTATTTATATAATTATTTTTGGTGAAAAATAGAGATTTCTAAGGAAAATTTAATAACATGACCAAAGGAAAGTTTCTGTCCTTAAGAAAATTAGGGGACATTCCTAATGACCAGAGAACCACTTGGACCAATTTTGGTGATTTTTTGAATTATATTATTTTTATTATAATTATTTTAAGTTTTGGAGTGTTAATTAATTTAAAAATAAAATAAATGTTGAAAAATGAATTTTATATTTTTTAAAAATCTCTCTGATATCAAGGAAATCAGAGAAGCAAATTTTGCAAATTTCTGATTTTTCTATGGTTTATTATACTTATTTTAGTGAAAATGCTAGAAAATACATTTTTTTAATTTTAAAATTACCTTAAAGCTTTAAAATTTAATATCTCACTAAATAGACCTAAGAAAAATGTGGGATTTGTTCCTATGTGATTAAAATTCAAAATGTGACATTTTGGTGAATTTTATTATTTTTGTGATTTTTATTATTTTTTAATTATTAAAAATCAACTTTTTTTAAAAATTGAAATTTTAATTTTCTTAGGTTCCCCTGATATCGCAGAGGCCCCAAAACCAATTTAGTGAATTTTTGAAAGGTATTTTAAAAGTTATGAATTTTTAAAGTTTTAAATGGCTATGTGGCTTAATCAACCCAATTAGTGTAGGCTAACCAAGTCCAATCGACCTCAAACTTTTATGGTGGATTCCTCCGATCCTAAAGGTCAGTGGAGAATTCATTTCAAGTCAATTTGATGCCCGGTTAACTCTAATTAAATAAAGACCTATTTTGGGTGTTTAAGCCAATTAGGGTTGTTTTAAATGAACTAAGTCAAAACCTATTTTTCCTAGGGTTCTCCGGTCATAAGGAACATCACCAAATTTTCCTAGAATTTATTTCACAACATGCTATTTATTGGAATTAAAATATTCAAAACAAGTAATATGAACTTGAAAAATCAATAACTCTTCATAGGGATGGCCTCGACTTTGGAAAATTCAGGGAATGTTCCCAAATTCGGAGGCTTCAAAAGCCCTATGGTCTCATGCCATGGTGAATTGTATACATGCATGGAGAATTAAAATAATGCAGAGAGTAAATAAATTATAAAAAATAAAATACTTGATGAAATTAAATGATTTCTTTTCCACATTATTCTCCTCTCGTTCACCGAGCAAAGAGGTATTTTTATTTTATTTTTCTGATTTTTCTACACAGAGATATGAATTTTCGAAGTTTAGGGAATTAAATAAATAGAAAAATACCCTAATTTTCTATTTATCCACGCGGCGCCGCGTCAACCTCGGCAGCTCCGAACGCACACGCGTCGCGCTCCCATTCGACGCCGCCACCTGAGTCAGCAGCCCGGGACCCGCGTTTCTTGTACCGTCTCCTGGTCCGACGCCATCTGAGCCGTTCGTCCGCGCGTGTATTGAATGGACGGCATCCGTTCATCGTCCCCGAGCGTCCTCACCCGAGAGCCGTCCACATTAAATCCCTAAGATCTCACTCGATACTCAATGGATTTTCATGTTCTTATGCTCTATGGATTCGTCTTGAAGAGACGAACACATCTATACGGTTATCATGCATTGAAATTAAGGCATTTGAAATGGAGAATCTCCGAAGCTCGGGATGAAGAATTAGCTCATACCTTTGCTCGGAGAAGTGTGGCTTCGATCCGAGAGTTGTTGCACCTTCGATCGGATCCCGGCAAGCTCCGGATGAAGTCTCCGGTCTCGGTGAATTGTCCGGATGTGATTTCGACCAAGCTCGATCACAAAGCATGGAGGCCTGGAGCAACCGGGTGGCCCGGAGATGGGGCTTTTATCGGTGGACACCTTCCCTCGGTCCGGTGATGGTGTAGAACCAATCAATTTGGGAATTGGCTCACCGTGGAGAAGTGTCCTGGTTTTGGGTGGAATTTCGGCTGGGAAATCGGATTTTATCGATGGGGATTGAGGGCAAATTGACACTGGGGATCAACTGCTCTAAGGGTGGAGAAGGGTCTGGAACAATTTTGGCAGAGTTTCGGCAAGCTTTGTGCTCAGCTCCCCTCATGGCCGAGAGGGGTAGAGTTTAAATAGGAGAGCGTGGAGGGCCTCCCAGGGGGAGTTGAGGCATGGGATCAGCTGCTCTGGTGAGGAGAAGAACAGCCATGGTGGCCATTGGGCATGTGGCAACTCAGCAGGTGAGAATTCCAAGCTTGGGCTCACATGATGCTCTCGGGTGTGGTGTTTTTCGGCGATCCAGGCGGCTGGCCGGCAGGCATGGGTCACCATCTTGACCAGGGAGGTCAGGGCTTGGCAATGGTGAAGTCAATTGGGCTTGGACATGTGTAAAGTGTTTGGATTAGAATGGAATGGGGGAGAGGCCATTTTGGCTTGAAATTGGTCAACCCATTGGTTTGGGTTGGGTGCACCTCCCATGGCCGGTCTTGGGCTGAGAAGATCAGTTAGGCTAGCTGGTCAAGAGGTGGTGATGTCCTTATCCAAGAATATTTGGATTAAATCTTGGTTAAGGGGAGACATTCTTAAGGCTAATGACTTTTAGGAGATGGTTAAAGGACCTCCTCCTTTTGCCATTAATGGCATGGTCACATGCCAAACTTTCATGGCTTCATATGGCTTGTGAATGGCTCATCCTTGGCTCCATTTGGCTTGGGAAAAGCTTGGGTCAATTTCATGGAAATGGGTTTTAAGAATTTTTGGTAATTTGATGGAAATTTGTATGAAACTTGATTTGGAATAATTTGATGGTTAATTTAGGACTTAGGTAATGGATTTAATTAAGTGGATGACAAATGGAGATGTCATGTGGGCTTTAGGGTAGATTTTGGGCCTTTGGATGTGGTGAAGTGGGCTTTTAGGAAAGTTTAAGGGAAATGGGCTTTTGATTTTAGGATGGGCATTTGGATAAAAATTTTGTGAAGAACTTTGTCAAATAAATGTCATAATTGGTTTAGGGATGTTCTATGAAGGGCTTGGAATCAATTTGGTGCGATTTGGAGTCGAATTGGTTTGAATTTGGATTTATTTGGTAAGTGGGCCTATGTAGGTCAAATTGGGCTAACTTGGGCTAATGTTGGGCTAGGGTTGAAATTGATATAAAATCAATGTTGAGAAATGTTTATGGGAGTGTTTCAAAGAGGTTTTGGCTTTGGTTGGGCTTTGATTTTGGGGTTTGGGCTCATTTGGGTTAGGTTTGGGTTTAGGTCAAAAATGTGTCCTTTAGCCTTGGGTTGAATTTGTGTGGGGTTTGGGTCTAAATTTGGGCAAATCTTGTTAGTGTTTTGTTTGTGGGAATGTTAAGGAAGATTTAGAAAAGGTTTGGGGTTAATTGGAATTGCGTTGGGTGAGTTTGGGTTAGGTTTAGGTCATGGGTCCAAATTGGGCTTTAAGGCCAAAAGTGAGATTGGATCCAAATTTCAATCAAATTGGGCTTGGATTTAGTCTAGATTGGTATTTGGGATATTGATTTGAAGTTTAGAATTGAATTGGACCAAAATTGGGGTCAATTGGGTAGGTTTGGTTTGACATTGGGTTCACTTAGGGTTAAAATGGGTCAAATGGGGGTTTTGACAAAAGTAGGGTAAATTGACAAAATTGGCCCATGGTGTAGTTGGACAAAATGAAATTGGGAATATTTGGGATTTTCTGGAATTTTTTGGGAATTTTCTGAATTTTTGGATTTTTAGGTCAAGAGGGGTATTTTGGGTATTTGGAGGGTATTGGGAGGTTTTCTTGGAATTTTTGGTATTTTTGGGTATGGATGATCAATTTAAGTGATGTGAAAATTTTTGGGAATGATTTTGGAGAATTTTGGATAATTTGGAAATTTTTGAGAAATTTGGGTAATTTCGGGGTTTTGGGTAGAGTTAGCGGGTGTAGGGTCCCGGGGGTAAAAAATTGAAAATTTGGGAAATTGAAGATTGGGTGGATGTAAGTGGAAAGAAGTCATTTTGGTTGAGCCATGAAGCCATATCAAGCCCACATGAGCGATGAAGGGACTCATTTGAGGCATTCACTATGTTGTTCCTAACCTCTTGCCAAAGGCTTAGGGGTTAAGGACCATCCATGTGAATCACTTACATGAGTCGGGAGGTCAAGTTAGGTATGGGTGTGGTTTTAGGAGGTGTGTGAAAGTGTAGTGTATAAGTGTAGTGTGTGTGTAAGTCAGCCCCTTCACCAGACCAGGCCACCCAGGGCAGTCCTAAGGCTAAAGAGTCATATAGGAACTCATCCTTTAAACTTCCACATCTGATTTCAACCCTCTAGGTGATTAGGGATCTATAGTCAAGTTTGTAGAGTTTGCAGGGAGTTAAGAAGTGGTTTGAATTTCTAAAAGGTGGGTCCCAATTCTAGTCCTCTAAGATAGTCAAAGGAAAAGCCTAAGGCTAGATCCTAAGTACTAAAGAGAAGAAGGGAAGACCTCATCAAAAATGAGGTCAACATTGGGTATGGATGATCAATTTGAGTAATGTGGGAATGCTTGGGATTGATTTTAAGGAATTTTGGGTGATTTGGGATTTTTGAAAAATTTGGGTGATTTGGGATTTTGGGTAAGCTAGGCGGGTGTATGGTCCCGGGGGTCAAAAATTGAAAATTTGGAAAATTGAAGATTGGGTGAATGTAAGTGGAATGAAATCATTTTGGTTGAGCCTTGAAGCCATATCAAGTCCACATGAGCCATAAAGGAACTCATTTGAGGCATTCACTATGTTGTTCCTAACCCTCTTAGCCAAGGGCTTAGGGGTTAAGGACCATCCATGTGAATCACCTACATGAGTCAGGAGATCAAGTTGGGTATAGGTGTGTGAAAGTGTAGTGTATAAATATAGTGTATGTGTAAGTCAGCCCTCACCAGACCAGGACACCCAGGGTAGTCCTAAGGCCAAAGAGTTCTATAGGAACTCATCCTTTAAACTTCCACATTTGATTTCCACCCTCTAGGTGATTAGGGGTCTACAATCAAGTTTGTGGAGTTTGCAGGGAGTTAGGAAGTGGTTTGAGTTTCTAAGTGGTGGGTCCCAATTATAATCCTCTAGGATAGTCAAAGGAAAAGCCTAAGGCTAGATCCTAAGTACTAAAAAGAAGAGAAGACCTCATCAAAATTGAGGTCAACACATATCCCTAACCTTAATAATCCTAAATTTTAATCTATTCTTCCAAAATTTTAAATTATTTAATTAATTAAAGTTCACTTCAAATATTTTCAAGATAATTAGTGGGTTTCTACCTCTTAATTTCCTAGGTTTCAATAATCTATGAGAAAATTTAAGATCAGATATTTTACCCTCCCTTTGATTAGACCTAAATATTAATTAGGGTTAAAATCCTTTAATTACCTTTAAGCCCCTTTAGGCTTATTTATTTCATAACTCATCAAATTAAGTTCAAATGAACTTAAAATTTTTATGTCACTTCACTCATATGTCAATTAAGACATTAAAGGGGAAAATGTGATTTTTCTGAATTTAATTTAATTTATATAATTATTTTTGTGAAAAATAAGCGTCTTCAATGAAAATTCAACAACATGACAAATGTAATGTTTCTGTCCTTAAGAAAATTATGAGATGTTCCTACTGACCAGAGGACCACTTGGACCAATTTTGGTGATTTTTTTTAATTATATTTTCTTTATTATAATTATTTTTAATTTTAGAGTGTTAATTAATTATAAAATAAAATTAAAGTTGAAAAATAGATTTTATATTTTTCTTAAGTCTCTTTGACCTCAAGGAGTTCAGAGAAATAAATTTTATTTTTTTCTGATTTTTCTTTGATTTATTAGAATTAATTTAGTGAAAATGTAGGGAAATTAATTTTTTAATATTAAAAATTGTTTTAAGCCTTTAAAATTCAATATCTTAATCTAGAAACTTGGGAAAAATATTTGGTTTGTTCCTAAGTGATTAGTAGGCAAAATGTGACATTTTTGTGATTTTTAATATTTTTGTGATCTTTATTATTTTTTAAAATATTGAAAATATGATTAAAAATTAAAATTTTTAGAAAATTTTAATTTTAATTTTCTTAGACTCCCCTAACATCAGAGAAGTCCCAAAACCAATTTTGTGAATTTTTAAAAAGTATTTTTGGAGTTATGAATTTTTAAAGTTTAATTTTGGTCATGTAACTTAATTGGTCCATTTAGTGGGGCTAATCACCTCCAATTGATCTCAAATTTTTATGTGAGGTTCCTCTGATCTTAAAGACCAGTGGAGAATTGTTTTCCATGTTATTTTGATTTTTGGTTAACCCAAATTAATTAAAATTCAGTTTTGAGTATTTAGGCCAATTAGGGTTATTCTTAATGAATTAACTCAAAAAATAATTTTCCTAGGGTCCTCTGGTCCTAAGATACTTCTCCTAATTTTCCTAATATTTATTGCATCACATGCTAATTATGGGAATTAAAATATCAAAACAGGCACAAAATTTTGGAAAATCAATAACTTGCAATAGAGATGGCCTCTGACTTTGGAATATTCAGGGAATGTTCCCAAGATCAGAGGTTGGAAAAGCCCTATGGTCTCATGCCATGGTGAATTGTCTTTGCAAATGAAGAATTAAAAAATTGAAATGAGTAAATAATTAATTAAAAATAAAATACTCAACAAATGACTTGATTTCTTTTCCACATTGTTCTCCTCTGTTCACTGAGTAAGAGAGTATTTTTAGTTTATTTTTTTGATTTTTCTATGCAAAGTTATGGATTTTTCTGTCAACCTCGGCAGCTCAGAAAGGCCACGCGTTGCGCTCTCATTCGATGCCGCCATCTAACTCGGATGCCATACAGCTCGCGGTCTCGTTCCATCCTTGGATCTGGCTCAATCTGGACCGTCCATTCAATACACACGCGAATGGACGACATCCGTTCATCGTCTCCGAGTGCCCCAACCCTAGAACCATCCACACTAAAACCTTAAGATCTCGAGCTATAGTTAACCAAATCGCATGCGGTTTTCTCCTACATGTTCGTCCAACCTAGAGCTACACATCTATACGGCTAACATACATCAAAATCGACTCAAATTAAATGATGGATCGCTGGAAGCTCGGGCTAAAGAGAAATCCACATTGCTTGGTTCAGGAGGTGAAGCCTCGACTGAATGTGCTCGGCACGTTCGTTCGAGTTGGAGGAGCCTGGGGATGAAGCCTCTAGCCCTGGCTAATTGTCTAGGTGCAACTTCCACCAAGCCCGATTTTAAAGCATGGCCGATAAAGAGAATGGCTGGCCTAGTGAGGGGCTTCCACTGGGGGACTCCTTCTCTTGGTCTAGTGCAGGTGTGGGTGAGTTTAATTTGATTTTGGTGAAGGTTTCAAAGTTGTCCTAGTTTTGGGGCTAAGTTTGAACTCTGAAATTGAGCTCAGCTAGGGGAAATTGGGGTTGGATTTTAGTGGGGATCAAGTGCTCTATGTATGGAGAATGGTCTGGAGTAATTTTGGCAGAGTTTTGTTAAGTTTTTTGTTCAGCATCTCCTTTGGCCGAGAGGTGGTGGTGTTTAAATAGAGGTGGCTGGAGGGCCTCCCAGGGGGAGTTGAAGGCTGGGATGAGCTGCCTTGGTCAAGAGAAGAACAGCCATGGTGACCATTAGGCATGGGATAGCTCAGCAAGGAAGAATTAAAAATTTTGGCTCACATGGAGCTCTCGGCCATGGAGTTTTCCGGCGACTGTGGTGGTTGGCCGGCCAGGGTTAGGTCACCATCTTGACCAGTGGGGTCAGGGCTGGTGTTTAGTGAAATCAATTAGGGTTGGCCATGTGTAAGTGGCTTGATTTAAATGGTATGGAGGAAGGGTTATTTTGGGTTTGGTTTTGGCAACCCATGGAAATTGGCTTGGTGTACCCACCAAGGTCTGATTTTGGGCTGAAAGGAATCATTTGGGTCAGCCAAGAGAAGGTGGTGTGGTCTCTATCCATGGTGAGGTGGCTAAGCATGGTTTAGAGTGTATCATAAATGGGGTTAAAAATGCTTAATGAAAGCTTAATAAAGAGCCCCCTCTTCTTGCCATTAATGGCTTGGTAAGGTGGAAAGTGGCTTCCATGGCTTGCATATGGCTTATGCATGGCTTCATGGCTCACATTTGGCTTGGAAAACGTTGGCTTAGTTTCATAAAAATGGATTTTAAAGGTTTTGGATATTTTGATGGAAGTTGTCATGTGG
>JAKZJZ010002854.1:0-12908 GCA_022702705.1 Papilionanthe hookeriana x Papilionanthe teres | reverse complement strand
TTCGAGTGCAATAGGAAAGAATCCTAAAGCAGTGCAGTCTTGGATGTAAAATCCTCGACACAAAAGTTTGAATTTGATGTACTTCAGTGCAATAGGAAAGAATCCTAAAGCAGTGCAGTCTTGGATGTAAAATCCTCGACCCAAAAGTTTGAATTTGATGTATTTCAGTGCAATAGGAAAAGAATCCTAAAACGGTGCGAGTCTTGGATGTAAAATCCTCGACCCAAAGTTTGAATTTGATGTATTTCGGTGCAATAGGGAAAGAATCCTAAAGCGAGTGCAGTCTTGGATGTAAAATCCTCGACCCAAAAGGTTGAATTTGATGTATTTCGGTGCAATAGGGAAAGAATCCTAAGCGGTGCGGTCTTGGATGTAAAATCCTCGACCCAAAAGGTTGAATTTGATGTATTTCGGTGCTAATAGGAAAGAATCCTAAAGCGATGCGGTCTTGGATGTAAAATCCTCGACCCAAAAGGTTGAATTTGATTGAGATTTGATTTACGGAAAGATTGAACTTGAGATTTGGAAGGATGAGTTTGAACTCGATTGAGATTTGATTTAAGATTCGATTTGAAATTTGGAAGATCAAGTTTGAAACTTGATCGGGAGTGGATTTGGAATTTGATTGAGAATTTGATTTGTGATTTGAAAAGATTGAAATTTGATTCGGAATTTGGAAAGATTGAATTTGAAATTTGATTTGAAATTTGGAAGGATGGAATTTGAGATTTGTGTTGATTTCGTTTATCTTTTAATGGTTCAAATTTTATTTTATCGTTTATTTAATGTTCATGTGAATTTGGTGTTTGTCATCTTTTAAGATTTTTTTTTATATATATATATATATATATTTTTTTTAAAGGAAAGTTTTCTTTTGTTCTTTTTTTTTATTTCTTTTCTGTTCTTTGTTCGAAGTTCATTTAACTTTAATGGCGTTTCCCGATCAATTTGCACAAAAGAGGTGAAGGCCGAAAATGTGACATGGTCACTTTCATTCCAATCATGTTGAAAATACATCATACAACTCGATGCGGAATATATCTCATACAATCCATGTAGACTCGAAACGGATTGTGTATGATCTTTGTCGATCCATCAAAAGAAGCATTTGTCAAAAATCCATGTACGAATAGTGGGGTACATGGTCGATAACATCACCTTCCAAGCCATCCTTGGCAAGGATGCCGAGTTGGATGTACGTTGGAGGTGTGATATTTCTCATGTAACTCACGGCTCGTAAGGCGGAGGTTCTCTAGCTACGGGTGCAGTTGGAAATGGTAAGGTATCTTCGTCGTCGTCCATTCTCACGAAAGTAGCCGAGATCCGCTCCATGGCACTCTGGTATGCAATGCTTTGCGATATACGCTCCGTTACCCTGCGGTATCATGACGGAACCCACCGGTAAAGGTATCTTTGCTGGTCCTCGGAACTCACCGGGCTCTGCTATCCGGAGGTCGGATCCGAACATGATGTCACACTCGTTCGGAAAGAGACCGTGCGAAGGGTCGACGAAGTCGTGGTGGTCTATATGTGGGGGTATGCGATCACCTCGTTTGTAAATGTTGATAATGCAGCTATTGGGTATGCAATCTGCTGCGCGTACCCTCCATGTTATCAATCTCTTTACCATTCTCTTGATGACTAATGGCATCGGATCTACTTGCCCATGACGGAGTATCCCGGTGGATTTCCCTTTCGTCTTCGACAAAGTTGTAGCGGCATCCGCATTGTATTGTGATTCTTCCTTTCCACTGGCATCCATCTCCGGGGTTCGAGTAGGTATTTTCCCTTAGGCGGCCTGCTCGGCCCATTCTTTTCAAATCCGGATACAATCCACGATTTCTTGTTGTTCATACTACGAGAATACGTACGGTATGTAGCTCGAGGCCCTCTTGTATATTGATCTTTCTTCCTTTAATTCTCTCGAAGTATTCGAAAGTTTTCTTTTCAACATTTTGCATCCTCTCCGGCTCGTATTCGGAATGATCGCGGATGGCGAGGCCTTGTGACATATTGTGGGATATACGGTTCGATCCCTTCACGTTCTCACGCATACCTCGGCTCCTCGGGGATGATGCACGTCGGGACATCCCCGGGGTTGCTTCTGCGACAAGGTCATGCATTATTGGTGGTTCTATCCGGTGGCGTGGTAGCCTTCTTTCTTCCGATCTTTGTGAGATTTCCCGGTTCTTTACGTTATCCTAGGAGCTGGCCTCCTTTCTTCGAGTTCTGGTGAGCCGGTGTCCTTGAAATGTGTGTGTTGGCATTAGCAATTGTCTCGTCGCGGTCCGCGGACTAGTTTTGTTAACATCTTACGGATACGGCGATTCTTATTTCTTCGTTGCGTGGGTGTGAGAGTAGCCCTTCGAACTTCATGAATCTACGTGGGCGCGGCGGCGACAAGCCTGCCCTCCATTTGTAGCGACTACGGACTTCATTTTCTTATCTTCTTCGGTGTTTGCTTTTCTTTTCTTGTTGTTGGATTGGTGGCTTGGGCCACCCACTTTCATCCTTGTACGCCGGATAGTTCTTCTCGGTTAGCGGGACCCAGTCACCTTCCTCGTCTTGTAGGCTCGTGGTGCGAAATCGAGTCAATCTCGATTATCGCTCCATCTTTCACCCTCTTTTCATCGAGTGCGAGGCTTACGCCATTCTTAAAGTTCGGGACCCAGCCGCCCGTTCGACATTTCCCTGCGAAAAGACAAGGAAAAGGATCGAGGGGTATACTTAAGAACAAGAACAATAAGAAAATGTTTATTAAAGATACATTTTTTTATATATATATTTTTTTATTTTCAAATTTAACGGGAATGAAGTAGGATAAGATCGGGAAAGAGATTTTGATTTGGAAAGGAAAACAAGGAAAACTTTATTATCATGATTTTATTTATTTTAGCATATTTTATTATTTTTGGGTTCGGACCCGATCATGAGTAATTACTTTGCCGTGTTTCTTAGGGATGAAGAATTCATTCCTTCGAAACATTAGGTAGCGTAATACTTTTTCAAGTATTGTCCGTTGATCGGAAGCATATGTCGTTCTCCCTGGCGATTCACTAGGTCGGTAGGAACCTCCCGAGTATCTTTGTTTCGACCACAAACGGTCCCTCCCGAGTGGGTTCAAATTTTCCTCCTATCTTGCGGTGTGCGAGATCGGGTCTCTTGAGAACGAGAACTAAGTCACCAACTTTGAAGGTTCTTGGGCGGACCGGTTTGTCATGGGCTTGAACCATCTTAGCTTGGTATAGTTCTAAATTCTGTTGCTTGTGCAAGTCTTTTCCCTTCCGGGCTTTCTAATTCTTCAAGTCGTAATCGGCGTTTTCTTCTGTCGTGATCTTGTTTGCAACTGCAATTACGAGTGAAGGAAGTTGAACCTCTAAAGGTAACAACTGCCTCGGACCCATACACCGGAGCGTAAGGTGTAGCTTGAGTAGGAGTTACGAAGGTTGTCGGTAGGCCCATAAGGCTTCTAACAATTTCTCGTGCCAATTTCTCTTATTATCGTCCAAGGTTTTCTTTAAGATTTGAACGAGAGTTTTATTAAAAGCCTCGGCGAGACCGTTTGCTCTTGGGTAGTAAATTGTTGAGTATCGCCGGTCGATTCCGTGTCTCCGACAAAATTGTTGATTTGTGTGCTTCGAATGCTGACCCATTATACGAGATGATCTGCGCGGCACTCCGAAACGGTAGACAACTTGGTTCTTGAAAAGCTGTAGCACGTGGTGTGCTTTCACTTCTCTGAAGTGGAGCGCCTCACGCACTTGGAAAAGTAATCTGTAGCCGCAAGAATGAAACGATGTCCTTTTGAAGATGGTGGTTCTATTGGACCCACTATATACGTGCCCCGACATTCGAATGGCCGCGACGCGATTGTCGGGTGCGGCACATTTGGAGGTTGGTGTAGAACCACTCCGTGCACTTGGCATTGATGACGGCTCTTGGCGATTTTCATGCGGTCGGTCATCATCGAGGGCCGGTAGTACCCTAGTCTTTTAATTTTCATTTTCATCTTTGGACCCGTCGGTGAGCGCCACGAGTCTGAATGCACCTCTTTAACGATTTCACGGGCCTCGGACCCGCTTAGGCATCTTAGCCACATTTGATCAAAAGACCTTACGTATAATGTGTTGTTTATTAATGCGTAGGACAGAGTTCTTTTCTTGATGCGATGGGCTAGCGACCTATCGTCACGGTAGCTTTCCTGTTTGCGGGTAGTCTATTTATGGCTGTCGCCAATCATCTATGTTTTCTGTCACTGTTGCAACTAATTCTTCTTCTTTTTCTGATTTGTGTATTGTGTCTATGTCGAGCTGTGATAGAACCTGACGTCCGTGAACTGACACTTCCACTGATTCATCTTGCAAACAGGCGAATTCTTTTGCGAGACGGGCTAAAGCATCTGCTAAAGTATTCTCTTTTCTGGGAATTTTGTAGATTGTCACATTTGGAATCTGTTCCAACAGTTGTATGGCATACTGAAAGTATTGTTCGAGTCTTGGTTTTAAAATTCTGTATTGTCCGGCGATCTGTTGAATGATTAACTGCGAATCCCCGTAGATGTTGATGTCTGTTATCCCCATTTGAATAGTTAATTCCAGTCTGTTATGAGGGCTTCGTATTACGCTTCGTTGTTTGTACACGGTTACGTCGAGTGGTAGGAGTATCTTAACATCCCCCGCTCCGGCGTTATAAATATTAGCCCGATTCCTGCCTTACCGGGCACTATCACTTGCGATTCTTCGTCTTTGTGTCTTGAAGATGCTCCGTCGAAATACAATTCCCAACGTCGATCATCGAGGTCTTCTAGGTTCATTATTTGTTCATGCGGCAAATCATCATTGAGAGGAGATTCTGCGCGAAAGGGTGTCTTCGCGGAAGTACTGCTAAGACTTGTCCCTTTACGGCACGCGAGAGGCACGAAAGTTATATCGAATTGCGATAATATCATTGACCATCGGCAAGTCCGCCGGAAAGTGTTGGACGAGTCATCGAAGTATTGCAATGGATTAAACTTCGAGATTAGGTTGACCTTATGAGAAAGCATGTAGTGCTGAGCTTTTGAGCGGCGAAGATCGAGGCCAAACAATGCTTTTCAATTGCGGGATACCTTACTTCAGTCGGAAGTAAACGACGGCTTAAGTAGTAAAGAGCATTTTCTTTACCCTCATCATTGACACAGGCTAACGGGGCTCCGAGAGAGTCGTCTAAAGGCTGCGGTGTAAAGTATCGACGGTCTACACGAGGCCAGGGCTGCTAAGACGGGAGGTGTCATTAAATATTGTTTAATGTCTTCGAAGGCCTTCTAGCATTTCTCTTCCCAAATAAATTTGGCGTCCTTTTTAGCTAGTGCTAGAAAGGTGACACTACACGACGGGTTTGAGATAAAGCGTCGAAGATATGCCGGCTTCCCTTGAAAAGATCGTAGTTGTTTCGAGGTTTTGGGAGGTGGCATTTCTAAGATAGCTTTAATCTTTTCCGGGTCGATTTCAATTCCACGATGTCGGACAACGAATCCTAAGAATTTCCGGAGGTGACGCCGAAAGCGCATTTTAAGGGATTCATCTTAAGGTTAAATTGTCTTAATCGTTCGAAAACAATTCTCAAATCATACAAGTGGTTGTCCTTTACTTTGCTTTTGATGAACACATCGTCCACGTAGCATTCGACTTGATTGTGGATGAGATCATCAAAAATTCTTGTCATTGCTCTTTGGTAGGTTGCTCCTGCGTTCTTCAGTCCGAATGGCATCACTGTGTAGCAAAATACTCCGATCGGCGTTACGAATGCTTTGTAAGCTTTTCATCTTACGGAGCCATTTTTATCTAGTTGCATCCCGAAGATCCATCCATGAATGAGAATATCTCATGTGTTGAAGCGATGTCGATCATTGGTTACGGGATCGGTAGAGGGAATTCATCTTTTGGACATGCCTTGTTTAAATCTGCGAAGTCCACACAAATTCGATCGACCATTCTTCTTTACGTCGGCACTAGATTGGCTAGCCAAGTCGGGTATTGTTCTTCACGGACAAATTTAGCGTACTATTAGCTTTTTAACTTCGGTATGACTTGTTGTTCGATTTCTAGACGCATTCTTACGGGACCTTGTCGGCGGGACAGAAGTAGGATCCACTCCTAGCTTATGGACTGCAACCTCGGAGCTAATCCCGGCATCTCGTCGTAGTTCCAAGCAAAACAGTCTTTAAATTCCATTAATAATCTGATTATTTCTTCGGAGTCCTCTTTGTTGAGTAAGGAGCTAACAAAGGTAGGTCTTGGCTCTTCGCTAGTACCTAAGTTAACTTCCGTTAACTCATCTATTGTGGATTTAATTTCTTCTTCGAATTTTGGTGGAGCGTCTCCAATTTGTAAATCTTCAAGTTCGTACGTAGTTTCCAGCGGTTTTCATTGGACTTGCGAGTGACAACCGAAGCAAAATTCGGTATCGTCAGCTGATCTCTTGTGCCGAATCCGAGTCCATACTTTGAGTTGGGTGGACGACCGGAGTTATTCCATAACTTTTCAAAATGTTGTGATTGGCCTTTTGTCCATTGTCGAGGTAAGAAACCACGTTGAATTAAATTTTGAACACAGGGAGAGTACCACTCGAAAGGTAATTCCATTAATTCTATGAAGTGACATCTTCGAATTGTACATTATTTTCAGTTTTGGAGGAAGAAGCACCACGGTAGAATTTGATTGGCTTTGCACCGTCGCTACGTACCTCTTTGACCACCATACCCTCGATCTTGTTAGAATGGATCGGAGTTAGGGTCATAGTATGTACGTAGTGGTTAATCTTCTCGTACATTGATTTGTATTCTTCGTTCTTTTCATCTTCGAGGAGATCTTGTATTGCGGCTTCTTTCGACTTATTGTTGCTTGCTTCTTGCTTGATTTCTTTTTCTTCTTCGGAACTATCATCCCGATCAACATTGATGGTTGGTTTCCTCCGTCCCGATTGTCCTAGCGTCTCTACCACGACCTCGTCCCCGGCCTCGACCTCGGATGCGAGTTGTGGAGAAACCTTCACCATCTCGCCGGAAGGGAGTGGTGAGTGGCTGTTGGACTAGAACTTCGGGTTCTTCATTGTCCCGAACTTTCTTTGCTTCACTTGTTACGGTATCTCTGGAGAAGATTGTTTTCTTTGGCGGTGCATAATAAGTTGCATCTTCATGGATTCCAATCTCATGTACGGAGAATGGTTGCAAGTCGCCTTTGATGCCTTGTTCCCCTCCATCGTAGTATTTGATGCAACGATGCGAGAGATGATGGTACCATCTGTTTTCATGTATCCATGGTCGGCCCGGTAGAGCGTTGAACGACGTTTCGAATCGATTATGTGAAATTTTGCGGTTGTCTTTGCTAAGTCACCGGTCTTCATCGATAGCGTTATTGACCGAGGGCTCTTTCTCCTTTACGGTTGAATACTCTTAATAACATTTTGTACGCTTCGAGCTCGCGAGCATCGATTTCAAGTATGCTTAGTGTTCGAAGACTCATTATATTGATTGATGCTCCTGGATCCACCAATACTACGGAGAGTGTAAATTTTCCGATTGTAAGCTGAAATGTACAACGGTCGGTTGTGATCTGACTGTCCCCAGTAGTAGGTCGCTTGTCCAGTGAAGGTAACGCCTCGTTGTTCCTTTAACGAGCGAGCCTCATCTAAGGAATCTCCGGCCATTTGAGCTAAGCAAATTTCTGGATCAAGCAAGGCCTTGATCAGAGCTTCTCTCATCTCTTTTGATAAGATGAGAGCATCGTAGATGCTCAGTTTGGCTGGTAGTTTCCTAAGATGGGCTAGCACCTTGTAGTCCACTTTGTTCTCATGCGTCTCGGCTTCTTCTCGAATGGGTATTTCTTCTGCTGGGGTTGGTTCTTCTTGAACAACCACACCTTTCCTTTGTCTTTTGGACCCATTCTTGGAGGTAGAACTTTTCCACTTCTCGAGTTGACTTCGGTAATTTCTTCGAATCTAGTGTTGAACTTGTCGGTGTCTCCTCCTGAATCGGAATAAGCTGGCTCTTCGGATTATCTTCAAAATGCGAAGGCTCTAACTCTATCGTAACTGGAGCTCCTCGAAACTCACAGATAGATCCGTTGCTTGTTGAACTCTCGTAGCCTCCTTGACGGATGTCTTCTTTGTCATTTTGATCGTCGAGATCTTGTATGATTTGAGAATTGTTGTTGGTATCGAAGTCGATATCCGGATTGTCGTTAGTTACGTAATCGTTAGAAACGATCGAAACGTAGCCGACGCCATCACCCTTATCATTATATGATCCCACCGAAGTGAAGCGAGATAATCATACAAAATCGGAGGTTCGAGGGATTTCTCCCCGAATCGGAAACAACTATCCTAGGATAAGCGGCCCCTAGTACTAGCCTTAGGAGTCTCGGTCCTCTCTTCTTCGTCGATTTTCTTCTTCTCTTCGATCGTCTTCGTCGAGGTGGTTCTTCTATCGCAAGTGATAGTACCGGCTTAACGAGGTCTCGAACTACGAATTGAAGCTCGCACGAAGCGGTTCGGATGTTGTCTAAAATCTTCTTCGAAGACCTCGTCCGAGGCGGTAGTCCATCCATCGTCGGTTGCATAGGGATCTATCGGGATGACGGGATCGGTTGAGATAACATTGACGGAACCTCCTTTACGGGGTTCCTTCATGTACTCCTTCGGGATTGTTATATTTCCTTTCAGAAGGTTGTCGTTGAGCCGACTTTTAAAGGTAATACAATCTTTTATCTTGTGCCCGAGCATCCAGATGGTAGGGGCAAAAGTTGGGATCACCTTTCTTGTTGACTTCCTCTGGTCTTTTGGGCTACGGCAGCTGGAAATCTGGAGTTTTCATTAGGCTACGGAACATCTTTGGTACTGCTTCATTTTTGAACGGATATTCTCTGCTCAGAAGCTCCCTTAATGTACGTTGCGGACGGGACGGTTGTTCATACTGCGGAGACGGCGATAGCTGGATCGGGGTTCTTGTGGTAATCTGTTGTGGTTGCTTTGCGGCCGTTACGGTGGTATTTGCATCGGTTGCTTGCCTTTGTCAGCTGCTTGCAACGATCCCGGATTTCTTTTCGAAGGTCTTCACCGAAGCTACGCTTGTCCGTCTTGTACGCAAAACTTAATTGCTTCGCCTCTTCTTGCAAGCTTCCGGCCTTGCTTAACAACTTCTCAAAAGTCTTAATAGTGAATCCTTTGAGGAGAAGTGTTATCGGGCCGTGAATGCTTTTAAGCAAGATGCTCAGTTGCATGTTGTTCTTGCGGTTGTGGTTCACACTTCATGCTTAAATTTCTCCATCGAAGTATGTAATCCACTAAAGTTTCATTCGGCCTTTGTTTCTCTACCACTAAATCACCTATAGTGATGTGGTGCTTGAGCTCCGGCAAATCGCTTGATGAAGAGGCTCTCTAGCTGCGAGAATGTCTTCATTGAACCATTGGGTAATTCGCATACCGGTCGAAGGCGATTCTCGACGGACTGCGACGAGGCGTCGGAAGAGTAACGCATCGCTCCGCCGGCATTGCAACAGCGGCACGAAAGTGTGCAACATGCTTGTCGGGGGTTCCGGTTCCGTCGAAGGTCTTAAACGAGAGGTGGTACGAAGCCTTTCGGGTATTGGACGGCGTCGAATTCTTCGGGTAAGGTATGCCGTCCGAATAGATGTCCGTTCTTCGATTGTGCTAGGGCTTCTCGCACCTGTTGTTCTACCAAGTTCTTGATATCCTTTTCGGGGATCATACTTTGTGTTGTGTCCTTTTTAGCTGGTCATCCCCATGTGACGGATGTAATCTCCTTTCCTCCGTCTACGATGTGAATGACCTGCGGGGGTGTTTCTGCATGTGGTTGTACTTGACTGCGGAGAGTGGCCGGAGCTACGGCCATCTCTTCCATCCTTTTCGCCATTTGAGCGATCGTGTCGTCCTTTTCTGAAGGTTTGTCTCCTCATCGGTTCCGGCTCCTCTCTTCTGCAGTTGCGGGAGCACCTTGAGAAGGCGATGAAGCTCGTGTCTCGACCATATTGATTTCTGCATATTCGTTGTCCATGAATTCAGATGAGTCGATCTCATCCCCGAACTTTTCTTCTCTTTCTTTTGCCGACCGTCGGATGTCGGTTCTCGGCTTTTCCATGGCATCTTCTAGCGGAGCTTTCACGTGTGTCTTTGCGGTTGTCATGCGATAGGCTGTCGGGTCCCTTTTCACGAGTCCCCTTTATCGCGGTAGCACTTTCTTCGGATTCCGGCCTCTGGCGAGACTTTCTTTCTCGAGACTGCTTGTTTCGGTCTCAGTTGCCCGTAGTGGGACGCCACACCATCCTCCTAGCGGCGGAAGGTCTAGGACCGGATGGTGCATCGGCCGAATGCTTGGAAGGTGGTATCCTCACTGATCTGTAATCCGATACTACGACGGGCGGGGCTAGCCTTCATTCTCTTGCTTGGCTTTTCTATCATGATGGCGGGTTCTACTCGGGGCCCGAGACGGGATTTGGCCGGCACCCGCCACTATCCTTCGTAGAATTTCCGATACGGGGCGGTTTTCCTTCTTTGCCAACTTTTCTACCAAAGTTTGCGGTCGAGCGAAATGGCGTAGTTCTAGTTCTTTTCTTGCGGCTATCGTTGTAGTATGCGGGGCGAGGTAATGTGGCGACAATCTTGCGAACATTCTCCTCATCCTCTGCGGCGGAGAGGGGATGGAACTGCTTCCTCCCAAAAGTGGTATGTAGTCGAGGCGGTGGTGTATATTACGGTAGCGGTGTATATTACGGCGGTTACGGAATTTCCTCCGGGAAAGCGATCTCGGCGGCTACGGCTTCTGCGGCGATCATTCTATTTCGATTTCTTCTTTGGGTCTTTGTCGGCGACGGAATCTTTGAAGCTTGGACCCGATTTCGAAGACGGAAGGTCTTACGGGAAGATCCGTACCCTCCACGGTAACGGGTTTACCATAGTTACGGATTTCTTTCCCCTTTGATTTGGCGAAGTCGGGGTAGGTGCGAAAGCAACTAGACCGGTGGGGGTAGTGAGAACGGTCCTCTGCGGACGGCGGTACTCCTCCTAGTCGGGACCCTTTGCGGGGAGGAAACTCTTGGGTCGACTTAAGGTTGAACTCGAGCGGTGGCTCCTCGGCTTCGGATACCTTGTTCGTCGGTGCGAAGAGGGAGACGTCGGTGACCTTGACGTTCGTGTTTTCAAATCCCTGTCCGAATCGGATGACCCCATTGTCGGGCGGCTCATCCTTATAGACGGCGAAGTCCGATCCGTTGGTGAAGGAGAAAATCGGCTTCGGGGCTTCCATTTCTGCGGGGTAGATTCGGTTGTCGGTCCCGAGTTATGCTTCTTTTCTTTAGGACGAAAAGAAAGGAATTGAAAAGAGTCGAACTCATTCTTGTTCATGTATTTATAAGAAGGAATCATTTGTTAAAAGAATCACTTATTAGAGGGTTTGTTTATTTAGAACGGAATGTTCGAAAGGTATAGAGAAGGTAAGGAATCCGATTCGAGTTGGAAAGGAAAAGAAAGTCTTAAGCAAGACTTCTCGACTCGAAGGATCATTCCTAAACTAACACTTATTGGGGGTCCGCCCCACCTCGAAAATGAGGTAAAAGGATCTCGGAACCTCTGCTGTTTAGGGGTGTCCAAACGGTGGCTCCTAAATCAGAGAGAATGTTGGCTATACTCATTCGAGATAGGAATGAACATAGTATTCCAACGGAAAGAAGGGTAGTTTGATCCACGAGGGACATGGATACACTACCGATTTTTGAAAGCGAGAGTATCGATTATAATGGAGAGAGGAATTTTCCCCAGCGGAGTCGCCAGAAATCCTGTCGGCATTTTTTTAGGTCGTGTGTTTTATTTTGAAAAGGGGGTCGCCTAACAGAAGCTGTCGGCGAATTTTTAATTTAATTAAAATAAATAATTTGAAAAGTAGTATTTGATTTTGAAAATAATTTTAAATTTGAAGGTTTTAAGATATGAGATTAAGCCGATCTCGCATCCCGAAATAGTTTATATAAACGAGCACCGCACCACAAGCCAGTGTATCTATCCACTAAGGATAGACACCGCTGCTTGATGGTGGGGCTCGATTAAATAAACTAGAAGATTTGTGACATCCGTTTGATGCAGCGAACCAATTTTATAAGCCGACAAGTTTCCACTGTTTAATATGAAAACATTAAACGGGGTTTATATTACACAGGTTCTTTAAAATTCCCTATAAGGGCAAGCCCATATAGTTAATTACATCTTAAGTGATGGGAATCACCTGAAAACTCTCGATAATAATCGATAATTACACTCTCGAAGATTTCGAAGTTTAAGTTTTCGAGGGATTGAATTTTGGAATTTCGATAGGGAATGGATCGAATTTGGAACATTTTGTTTTGTGAATCCAAAGGAAGAAAAGTAGGAGAAATCACGGATTCGAAGTGAACTCCGGTAATTTCCCGACTATCCTATTGTTTGGCTTGGATTTAGGAAAGTCCTAATATTTATTTAATGTTTTGATCTTGCCGATTTTAATTAATTAGGGCTTATATTTGTATGATAAAATCAAACAAATAGCCTCGAAGATGTGAGGGTTTATTGTCGTATCGGACGACTACCTCGGAATCCTAAGACCGGTTAGGGCTTAATTTGCGATGCAAGTGCCTAACGAAGAGTTGAGGATTTATGTTGCACTAAGCAAGCTACCTCGAAGTCCTATGGCTTTGTTATTTAATTCTAAGAAAGCTTTGTTGATGTAGATTCGAGTTTCTGTGATGACGATGGCCGTCTTTGCCCACCACGCTCAGAGCTCCTTGTTGTTGCGAGAGGTTTTAGTTTTAGAAATCATAAATCGAGGAGATGAGAAAAGTGTTTTGGTTTAGAGAAGTCTTAATTTCCAAGTGTTTCTTATGTTT
>JAKZJZ010002853.1:0-12910 GCA_022702705.1 Papilionanthe hookeriana x Papilionanthe teres | reverse complement strand
CGACAAGATCGTAGTTGTTTTAAGGTTTTGGGAGGCGACATTTCTAAGATAGCTTTAATCTTTTCAGGTCGATTTCGATTCCACGATGTCGGACGACGAATCCTAAGAATTTCCGGAGGTGACGCCGAAGGCACATTTTAAGGGATTCATCTTAAGGTTAAATTGTCTTAATCGTTCGAAAACAATTCTCGGATCATACGAAGTGGTTGTCCTTTACTTTGCTTTTGATGACCACATCGTCCACGTAGCATTCGACTTGATTGTGGATGAGATCATCAAAAATTCTTGTCATCGCTCTGCGGTATGTTGCTCCTGCGTTCTTCGATCAAATGGCATCATCTGTGTAGCAATATACTCCGATCGGCATTACGAATGCTGTAAGTTATTCATCTTCGGAGCCATTTTTATGCGGTTGTATCACGAAGATCCATCCATGAATGAGAATATTTCATGAGTTGAAGCAATGTCGATCATTAATTCGGGATCGGTAGAGGGAATTCATCTTTTGGACATGCCTTGTTTAAATCTACGAAATCCACACAAATTCGATACGACCATTCTTCTTCACGGCGGTACCACATTGGCTAACCAAGTCGGGTATTGTTCTTCACGAACAAATTTAGCGTCTATTAGCTTTTTAACTTCGGCTATGACTTGTTGTTCGATTTCTAGACGCATTCTTACGGGACCTTGTACGTTGGGACGAAGTAGGATCCACTCTAGCTTATGGATTGCGACCTGCGGAGCTAATCACGGCATCTCATCGTAGTTCCGAAGCAAAACGATCTTTAAATTCCATTAATAACTTGATTATTTCTTCGGAGTCTTCTTTATTGAGTAAGGAGCTAACAAAGGTAGGTCTAGGCTCTTCGCTAGTACCTAAGTTAACTTCCGTTAACTCATCTATTGTAGATTTAATTTCCTCTTCGAATTCTGGTGGAGCGTCTCCAATTTGTAAATCTTTAAATTCTCCTGTAGTTTCCATGCAGTTTTCATTACACTTGCAAGTGACAACCAGACAAAATTCAGTATCGTCGACTGATTTTACTGTGTCGAATCAGAGACCATGCTTTGAATTGGGTGCACGATCGGAGTTATTCCATAATTTTTCAAAACGTTGTGATTGACCTTTTGTCCATTGTCGAGGTAAGAAACTACGCTGAATTAAATTTTGAACACTGGGAGAGTACCACTCAAAAGGTAATTCCATTAATTCTGATGAAGTGACATCTTGAATTGTACATTATTTTCGGTTTTGGAGGAAGGAGCACCTCGGTAGAATTTGATTGGCTTTGCACGCCGCTATGTACCTCTTTGACCACCATACCCTCGATCTTATTAGAATGGATCGGGGTCAGGGTCATAGTATGTACATAGTGGTTAATCTTCTCGTACATCGATTTATATTCCTCGTTCTTTTCATCTTCGAGAGAGATCTTGAATTGCGGCTTCTTCAGACTTATTGTCGTTGCTTCTTGTTTGATCTCTTTTTCTTCTTCGAAGCTGTCTTCCCGATCAACATTGATGGTGGTTTCCTCAGTCCGAGCTGTCCTCAACGTCTACTGCCGCGACCTCGTCCCCGGCCTCGACCTCGGATGCGAGTTGTGGAGAAACCTTCACCATCTCGCCGTAAGGGAGTGGTGAGTGGCTGTTGGACTAGAACTTCGGGTTCTTCGTCGTCCCGAACTTTCTTTGCTTCATTCGTTATGGTATCTCGGAGAAGATTGTTTTCTTCGGAGGTGCATAATAAGTTGCATCTTCATGGATTCCAATTTCATGTACGGAGAATGGTTGTAAGTCACCTTTGATGCCTTTGTTCCCTCCATCGTAGTATTTGATGCAACTGATGTAGAGATGATGGTACCATCCGGTTTTCATGTATCCATGGTCGGCCCGGTAGAGCGTTGAACGACGTTTCGAATCAATTATGTGAAATTTTGCGGTTGTCTTTGCCGAGTCACGGTCTTCATTAGCGAGTGTTATTGATCGAGGGCTCTTTCTCCTTTACGGTTGAATCCTCTTAATAACATTTTGTACGCTTCGAGCTCGCGAGCATCAATTTCCAAATATGCTTAGCGTTCGAAGATTCATTATGTTGATTGATGCTCCTGGATCCACCAATACTGCGGAGAGTGTAAACTTCCCGATTATAGCTGAAATGTACAACGGTCGGTTGTGGTACTGTCATCCGCAGTAGTAGGTCATTGTCAGTGAAGGTAACACCTCGTTGTTCCTTTAACGAGCGAAACCTCATCTAAGGAATCTCCGGTCATTTGAGCTAAGCGAATTTCGGATCGAGTAAGGCCTTGATCGAGCTTCTCTCATCTCCTTTGATAAGATGAGAGCGTCGTAGATGCTCGGTTTGGCCGGTAGTTTCCTAAGATGGGCTAGCACGTTGTAGTCCACTTTATTTCCATGTGTCTCGGCTTCTTCTCGAATGGGTATTTCTTCTGCGGGGTTGGTTCTTCACGAACAACCACACTGCTTTCCTTTGTCCTTTGGACCCATTCTCGGAGGTAGAACTCTTCCACTTCTTAAGTTAACTTCGTAATTTCTTCTGAATCTAGTATTGAGTTTGCTTGGTGTTTCCTCTACGAATCGGAATGACAGGTTCTTACGGATTAGCTTCGAGTGCGAAGGCTCTAACTCTATTGTAACTGGAGCTCCTCGAAACTCGCAAATAGATTCGTTGCTCGTTGAACTCTCGTAGCCTCCTTGATGGATGTCTTCTTCGTCATTGTGATCGTCGAGATTGTGTATGATTTGAGAATTGTCATTTGTATCGGAATCGATGTCCGGATTTTCGCTAGTTACGTAATCGTTAGAAACAGTCAAAACGTAGCCAACGTTATAACCCTTATCATTATAAGATCCCACTCGGAGTGAGCGAGATAATCATACGAGTCGGAGGATCGAGGGATTTCTCCCCCGAATCGGAAACAACTATCCTAGGATAAGCGGCCCCTAGTCAGCCTTAGGAGCCTCGGTCTTCTCTTCTTCATCGATTTTCTTCTTTTCTTCGATCATCTCTTGTTGAGGTGGTTCTTCTATCGCGAGTGATAGTGTCGACTTAACAGGTTTCGAACTCTGAATTGAGGCTCGAACCGAAGCGGTTTGGATGTGATCCAAAATCTTTTTCGAAGACTTTGTCCAAGCGGTAGCCCATCCATCATCAGTTCGCATAGGGGTCTATCGGCACAATGGGATCCGTCGAGATAACATTAACGGAACCTCCTTTACGGGGTTCCTTCATGTACTCCTTCGGGATCGTTATATTCCCTTTCCGAAGATTGTCGTTGAGCCAACTTTTGAAGGTAATACAATCTTCATCTTGTGTCCGAAGCATCCGGTGGTAAGGGCAAAAGTTGGGATCACCTTTCTTGTCGACTTCTTCGGTCTTTTAGGTTTCGGTAGTTGGAAATGCGGAGTCTTCATCGGACTTGCGGAACATTTTCGGCCTCTGCCTCATTCTTGAACGGGTACTCCACTGCTCGAAGCTCCCTTAACGTACGTTGCGGACGAGGCGGTTGTTCATCTTGTAGAGATGAGTCGATAGGCTGGGTCGGGGTTGCTTGGTAATTCGTTGAGGTTGCTTGCGGCCGTTCGACGATATTTGTATCGGTTGCTTGCCTTTATCGGCAATCTGCGACGATCCGGACTTCTTTTCAAAAGTTTTCACGGGCTTCGTTTGTCTGTTTTGTCGGTGAAACTTAATTGCTTCGCCTCCTCTTGCAAGCTTCCGGCCTTGCTTAACAACTTCTCGAAAGTCTTAATAGTAAATCCCTTGAGGAGAAGTCTTATCGGGCCATGAATGCTCTTAAGTAAAATGCCGACTGCATGTTGTTCTTGTAGTTGTGGCTCACACTTCATACTTAGGTTCCTCCATCGAAGTATGTAGTCCACCAAGGTTTCGTTGGGTTTCTGCTTCTCTACCACTAAATCACCTATAGTGATGTGGTCTTGAAGCTCCGACGAATCGCTTGATGAAGAGGTTCTCTAGTTACGAAAATGTCTTCACCGAACCGTTCGGTAATTACGCATACCGATCAAAGGCGATCACGACGAGCTGCTGACAAATTGTACGAAGAGTAAGGCATCACTTTCGCCGGCATTGCAACAAGCGGCACGAAAGTGTGCAACATGTTGCCGAGGGTTTTCGGTTCCATCGAAGGTCTTGAACGAGAGGTGGTACGAAGCCTTTCGGATATTGGACGGCGTCGAATTCTTCGGGGTAAGGTCTACCCGTCCGAATGGATGTCCCGCTCTTTGATTGTGCCGAGGCTTCTCGCTCTGTTGTTCCACCGATGTTCTTAATATCCTTTTCCGGAATCATGCTTTGTGGTGTATTCTTCTTTAATTGATCATCCCCATTGACGGACGTAATCTCCTTTCCTCCGTCTACGATGTGAATGACTTACGGGGGTGTTTCTCTTTGGGGTTGAACTTGACTGCGGAAGTGGCTAGGGCTACGACCATCTCTTCCATCCTTTTTGCCATTTGGGCGATCGTATCATCTTTCTCTTGAAGTTGCCTCCTCATTACTTAGGCTCCTCTCTTTCGCGAGTTGCGGGAGCACCTTGTGAAGCGACGAAGCTCGTGTTTCAACCATGTTAATTTCTGCATACTCATCATCCATGAACTACGACGAATCGATCTCATCTCCGAATTTCTCTTCTCTTTCCCTTGCTAATCGTCGAATATCGGTTCTTAGCTTTTCCATAGCATCTTCTAGTGGTCTTTTACGTACATCCTTGCGGTTGTCATGTGATAGCTGTCGGGTTTCCTTCTCATGAGTCCCCTTTACTTGCGGTAGCACTTTCTTCGGACTCGAAGTCTCTCGACGAGACTTTCCTTCTCGGGTTGTTGTTTTAATCTTAATTGTCCAGGTAGTGGGATGCCATACCATCCTTCTAGCGACGAGAAGGTCCGGGGCCGGATGGTGCCGTCGACCAAATCTTTGGAAGGTGGTATCCTCCACTAATTTGTAGTCTGAAACAACGACGGGCGGACTAGCTTTCATTCTCTTATTCGGCTTCTCCGCGGCGATAGCGGGTTCTACTCGCGGCCCGAGACGGGACTTGGGCGGCACCCGCCACATCCTTCTTAAAATTTCGATACAGGGCATTTTTCTTTCTTTGCAAATTTTTCTATCAAGGTTTGCAGTCGAGAAAATGGCGTAACTCTAGCCCTTTTCTTACGGTTGCCGTTGTAATATGCGGGCTGAGGCAATGCGACAGTAATCTTGCGAACATTTTCTTCATCCTCTGCGGTAGAGAGGGGATGGAACCTGCTTCCTCCCAAAAGTGGTATGTATTCAGGCAGCGGTGTATACTCGGGCGGTTACGGGATTTCTTCAGGAAAGCAACTTCGGCGGCTACGGCTTCTGCAGCAATCCTTCACTTATGTTCCTTCTGCGAGTCCGTGTCGGCGATGGAATTCTCGAGTCGGACCCGATTTCAAAAACGAGAAGGTTTCACGGGAAGGTCTGTACCCTCCACGGTAACGGGTTCATCATAGTTACGAATTTCCTTCCCCTTTAGTTTGGCGAGAGCGGGGTAGGTGCGGAGACGAGCTAGACCGGTGGGGGTAGCAACAACGGTCCTTACGTGGACGGCGGTACTCCTCTCGGTTGGAATCTTTTGCGAGAGGAGGGAATTCATGAGTTGACTTGAGGTTAAACTCGATCGACGGCTTCTCGATTTCCGGTACTTTGCTTGTGAGTGAAAAGAGAGTGACGTCGGGGATTTTGATGTCGGTGTCCCCGAATCCTTGTCGAATCGAATGATTCCATTATCGGGCGAGTTCGTCCTTGAACACGGCCGGAGTCGAGTCCGTTGACGAAGGAGAAGATCGAGTTTTGGGGCTTCCATTTACGCGGGCGGATTCGAGTGTTAGTCTCGGATCGTGCTTCTTCTTATCGTATAACTTATGACGAAAAAGAAAGAGTCCGAACACATTTTTGTTTATCTTAGTGTATTTATGGTATTAAAGGAAAATTGTCTTTTCGGAAAGATTTGTTCATTAGGAAGGAGAATTATTTAAAAGAAGGAGAGTTGTAGGAAGAGTAAAAGGAATTGATTAGGAACTGGAAAAGGAAGAGAAAGTCTTGCAGAAACTTCTCGACCCGCAAGACCGCTCCTAAACTAATACCTATTGGGGGTCCACCCCACCTCAGAAATGAGGTAAAAGGATCTCGGAACCTCTCTGTTTAGGGGTGTCTACAACGGTGGCTCCTAAATCCGAGAGAATGTTGGCTATACTTGTTCGAGGTAGAAATGAACATAGTATTCCAACGGAAAGAAGGGTAGTTTGATCCATGAGGAACATGGATACACTACCGATTTTGAAAGCGAAATTATACGATTAAAATGGAGAGAGGAATATTCCCCAGCGTAGTCGCCAGAAATTGTCGGCATTATTTTTAGGTTATGTATTTTGAAAAAAGGAGGGTCGCCTAACAGAAATTGTCGGCGAATTTTTAATTTAATTTAAATAAATAATTTGAAAAGTAGTATTTGATTTTGAAAATAATGTTAAATTTGAAAATTTTAAGATATGAAATCAAACAGATCTCACATCCCAGAATAGTTTATATAAACGAGCACCGCATCGTGACATGTGTATCTATCTCGAAGAATGGACACATTGTTTGGTGATGGGGCTCGATTAAATAAACTAGAAGATTTGTGACATCCGTTTGGTACTGCGAACCAATTTTATAAGCCGACAAATTCCCTGCTTAATATGAAAGCATTAAACGGGGTTTATATTACTCGGGTTCTTAAAATTCCACTATAAGGCGAGCCCCATAGTTAATTACATCTTAAGTGACGGGAATCACCTAAGAAAACTCTCGATAATAATCGGTAATTACGCTCTCGAGAATTTCGAAGTTTAAGTTTTCGAAAGGATTGAATTTTGGAATTTCGATAGGGAATGGATCGAGTTTGGAACATTTTGTTTTGGGAATTCGAAAGGAAGAAAGGTAGGAGAAATCACGGATTCGAAGTGAACTTCGGTAATTTCCAGACTATCCTATTGTTTGGCTTGAATTTAGGAGAGTCCTAATGTTTATTTAATGTTTTGATCTTGCCGATTTTAATTAATTAGGACTTATATTCGTATGACATGATCATACAAATAGCACTGGAAAATATGAGGGTTTATGTCGTATCGGATGACTACCTCGGAATCCTAAGACCGATTAGGGCTTAATTTACATGACATGATCATGCAAATGCTAACGAAGAGTTGAGGATTTACGTTGCACTAGGCAAATTACCTCGAAATCCTATGGCTTTGTTGTTTAATTCTATGAATGTTTAGGCGATGTAGAGTCGAGTTTTGCGTGATGACGATGGTCGTCTTGCCCACCATGCTCCGAACTCCTTGTTGTTGCGAGAGGTTTAGTTATAGAAGTCATAAATCAAGAGATGAGAAAAGTGTTTTGGTTTAGAGAAAATCTTAATTTCCAAGTGTTTTTTTATATTTTATTTAAAACAAATCTTAAAGTTGATTATAACAACACCGGTTAAGATCCCACGGTTCCATCCTTCCGGCATCGTTATTTTTATCGGATTCACTTAGTCCAGATGAATTTGCTAAACTCGACTAAATGAGTTCCACACTTTCATTTAGACCGTGGGAAATCCAGTTAACAACACGTAGGTTACATCATCAGAGGTATTCCGATCATCCAGACAAGACGTTTTAATTTAGTTATAATTGCGGTTTTGTGTTACGTTTGTGATTAAATTTTGAGTTGTTTTATATTTTGAAATGTTGTGGCGGTGAATTTTATCTTGCAATGACTTTTAATTTAGTTTTGGTTTCGGTTTCAGGGTTATCCTAAAGGTGTGGGTTTTCATGCAACGAGTTGTTTATCATACGAGAAAAATAAAGTGCATTTACGATAAAGTAAATTGCGAGAAAGTAAATTGCGATAAAATAAAAGCGTACACTGGAGGGTCTTCCCGTCATCCCGAAGCTGCACTTAAAATATAATTTGAATATTTAAGCGAGTTCCTAGGTAAAGGCTAAGGAAAGGGTTATGGTTTTACTACAAAGTTCCTAATCCTATGGCTAGTCATTTCTTATGACGTCTCAGGTTCTTGTGTTTTGGTTTGAGGACGATTTTCTTCATCGAAGAACAATTAAATTCAATTGTTCTTATAAACATCCTATCATATTGAGGAAGTGCTTAAGACGAGTATTAAACATCTTTTCAATATTGCTAGGATTGTTTTAAGTCGAAATGGATTTAATCGATACGAGTGAAGTAATCGTCGAGGTTTAGTTAAGTTTTGTTGTTATTTTACTCGGTGAACTAGGACATTTGAATATCACATGAGGGAAGTAACATTTCATTTAACGTTACGTTTAGGAGTTATGCTAACAAAAGCTTTCGAGGGCAAATTGATGTTGAATGGTTTGTGATTTAATTTAATTTCGGTTAACGGCGTTTAAATTTGGAATAGTGTTCGAGTTGCTTTACATTTATTTTTGAATTTCTTTATGTCTTAGGTGATATCATTTTTAATTTAATTTAACTTTAATTTAATTTAATCTGGTTTAGTTTTAATTTTAATTTAATTTAATTTGATTTTAATTTTAACTTGATTTTATTATTTTAATTTAATTTAGTTTGATTTGATATGCTTTAGTTTAATTTAATTTAATTTGATTTAACTTAATTTGATTTAATTTAATTTTATTTTATTTTATTTTAATTTTAATTTAATTGAAATTTTAAAAGGGTTTAATTTAAATAATTTAACTTTAATTTAATTTAATGATTAAGTCTTTTAGCATTTTAAATCTTAAATTTGGCTTATCATTTTAATTAGGAATTAAATATTATTGAGATGATTAATTTAGGGATTCTTAAATTAAAGAACAAATCTCTTCCTAATAATATCCCTATTTTAATAATTCAAATTTTATTATTCTTCCAAATTTAATTAATTATTTAATTAAGGTTTATTTCAATTATTTTTAAATTGTTTGGTAGGTTTCTACTCTTTAATTATTTAAATTTCAATCATCCAAATCATATTAGGATCAGATATTTTACTCTTTAATTTTATTAAGCCTAAAGTTTTAATTAAAGGTTAAAATTTTAATTACCATTTTGTCCTTCAAGCTTAATAATTCCATAACTCACTAAATTGAGCTTAAATGAACTTGAAATTTTTATGTGACTTCACTCATATGTCAATAAAGACATGAGAGGAAAAAATGTGATTTTTCTGTATTTAATTTATTTATGTAATTATTTTTTGTGGAAAAGAGGGATTTTCCAAGGAAAATTTAATAATATGACCAAGGGAAAGTTTCTAACCTTGAGAAAATTATGGGACATTCCTAATAACCAGAGGACCACTTGGACCAATTTTGGTGATTTTTTGAATTATATTATTTTTATTATAATTATTTTAAATTTTGGAGTATTAATTAATTTAAAAATAAAATAAAGGTTGAAAAATGAATTTTATATTTTTTCAAAAATCTCTCTGATATCAAGGAAATCAAAGAATTAATTTTTATAATTTTCTGATTTTTCTTTGATTTATTAGAATTATTTTAGTGGAAATGCTAAAAAAATACATTTTTTTAATTTTAAATTTACCTTAGGGCTTTAAAATTTAATATCTCATCAAATAGACCTAAGAAAAATATGGGGTTTGTTCCTAAATGATTAAAATTCAAAATGTGGCATTTTGGTGAATTTTATTATTTTGTGATTTTTATTATTTTTTAATTATTTAAAATATTAAAATAATACCAAAAAATCAACTTTTTTAGAAAATTGCAATTTTATTTTTCTTAAATTCCCCTGATATCAGAGAGGCTCCAAAACCAATTTAGTGAATTTTTGAAAAGTATTTTGAAAGTTATGAATTTTTAAAGTTTAAATTGGTTAAATGGCTTAATCAACCCATTTAGTAGGGCTAACCAAGTCCAATTGACTTCAAATTTTAATGGTGGGTTCCTCTGATCCTAAAGGTCAGTGGAGAATTGATTTCAAGTCAATTTGATGTATGGTTAGCTCTAATTAATTAAGGACATATTTTGGGTGTTTAGAGTCGATTAGAGTTATTCCAAGTGAATTAATTCAAAACCTATTTTTCCTAGGGTCCTATGGTCGCTAGAAACATCACCAAATTTTTCTAGAATTTATTTCACAACATGCTAATTATTGGAATTAAAATACTCAAAACGACAACATCGAATTTGAAAAATCAATAACTTCTCATAGGGATGGCCTCGACTTTGGAAAATTCAGGGAATGTTCCCAAATTCGGAGGCTTAAAGCACTATGGTCTCATGCCATGGTGAATTTTCTATATGCATGGAGAATTAAAACAATGCAGATAGTAAATAAATTATTAAAAATAAATACTTGATGAAATTAAATGATTTCTTTTCCACATTATTCTCCTCTGTTCACTGAGTAAGAGGGTATTTTTATTTTATTTTTTTGATTTTTCTATACAAAGTTATGCATTTTTGAAGTTTAGAGAATTAAATAAATCAAAAATAACCCTAATTTCCTACTTATCCACGCAGCGCCACGCCATCCTCGGCAGCTCTGAACGCACACGCGTCGTCTTCTGATTCGGCACCGCCATCCAACTCAGCGCTCCGGGGGCCCACTGCATCGTTCCGTCTCCTCATCCGGCGTGATCTTGGCCTTCCGTCCACGCGTGTATGGAATGAACGGCATTCGTTCATTGTCCCCAAGCGTTCTCACCCGAGAGCCGTCCACACTAAAACCCTAAGAACTCACTCATTTCTCAACGGATTTTCATGTTCTTGTGCTATATGGATTCGTCTTGAAGAGACGAATACATCTATACGGTGATCATGCATTGAAATTAAGGCATTTGAAATGGAGAATCTCCGAAGCTCGGGATAAAGAGTTAGCTCTTACCTTTGCTCGGAGAAGTGTGGCTTCGATCCGAGGGTTGTGTCACCTTCGATTGGGTCCAAGCAAGCTCCGGATGAAGTCTCCCGGTCCAGTGAATTGCCTAGGTATGATTTCGACCAAGCCCGATCACAAAGCTTGGAGTCCGGAACAGATGGGTGGCACGGAGAGGGGGCTTTTCTTCGGTGGACTTCTTCCCTTGGTCCGGTGAAGGTGTAGGACCAATCAATTTGAGGATTGATCCACTGTGGAGAAGTGTCCTGGTTTTGGGGTGGAATTTTGGCTGAGAAATTGGGCTCTGTTGGTGGGGATTAGGGCAAATTGTCACTGGGGATCAACTGCTCTAAGTATGGAGAGTGTTCTGGAGCAATTTTGGCAGGGTTTCAGTAAGGTCTGGTTCAGCACCTCTCATGGCCGAGAGGAGGTGAGGTTTAAATAGAGAGAGGGTGGAGGGCCTCTGGGGGAGTTAGGGCTTGGGATCAGTTGCTCTTGGCAAGAGAAGAACGGCTACAATGGCCAGCTGGGGATGGGGCGACTCAGCGGTGAGAATTCCAAGTTTGGGCTCACATGTGAGCTCTCGGCACGGTGGTTTCCGGCGGTCGTGGTGGCTGGCGGCCGTGGTCGAGTCATCCGTTGTCATCAGGAAGGTCAGGGCTGGGGCTTAGTGCAGTCAATTGGCCAATGCCATGTGTAAAGAGCTTGGATTGAAATGGAATGGGGGAAAGGCTATTTTGGGTTCAAATGAGTCAACCCATGATTTTGGGCTAGGTTCACCACCCAAGGCCTGGTTTTGGGCTGAAAAGGATCATTTGGGTCGACCAAGAGAAAATGGTGTGGTCTCCATCCATGATGAGGTGGCTAAGCTTGGTTTAGTGTGTGACATGCTTAAGGTAAAAAAGGGTTTAAGAAGGATTAGGAAAGGGGCCCTCCTTTTGCCAAATGTGGTAAGGTCACATGTGAGCAACTCACATGGCTTACATGTGGCTTAAGAGTGGCTTCATGGCTCCATTTGGCTTTGGAAAAAGTTGGCTTGGTTTCATGAAAATGGTTTTTTAAAAATATTGGGTATTTTTGATGGAATTTGGATAAAGCCTAATTTGGAATGATTTGATTATTGATTTAGGCTTTAGGGATAATTTCAATTAATGGAGTGATGAAAGAATGTGTCATATGGGCTTTAGCATGAAGTTTGGGCTTTTAGGAAGGTTTAAGAAAGTGGGCTTTTGGTTTGAAAATAAATTTATGGATGGGAATTTTGGGAAGGATTGGGCCAAACAAATGTTGTCTTTAGCTCATGGATGTGTCATGAGTGATTTGAAGCAAGTTGGGAGTGATTTGGGTTTGAATTGGGTTGAATTTGGGATTCTTTGGTGAATGGGCCAATATAAATCAAATTGGGCTTACTTGGGCCAATGTTGGGCTAGGGTTGAAATTGATGTAAAATAAATGTTGGGAAATGTTTATGGGAGTGTTTCAAAGAAGTTTTGGCTTTGGTTGGGTTTTGATTTCGGGGTTTGGGTTTATTTGGGTTAGGTTTGGGTTTAGGTCAAAATTGGGCCTTTTAGCTTTGGGTTGAATTTGAGTGGGGTTTGGGTCTAAATTTTGGGTAAATCATGTTATTGTTTTGTTTGTGGAGATGTTAAGGAAGGTTTAGAAAAGGTTTGAGGTTAATTGGAGTTGAATTGGGTTAGTTTGGATTAGGTTTAGGTCCTGGGTTCAAATTGGGCTTTAAGGTCCAAAATGAAATTGGGTTCAAATTTCAATCAAATTGGACTTGGATTTGGTATAGATTGGTGTTGGGAATGTTGAATTGAAGTTTAGAATTGAATTGGACCAGAATTTGGGTCAATTGGATAGGTTTGGTTTGACATTGGGTTCACTTTGGGTTAAAATGGGTTAAATTGGGGTTTTTGATAAAAGTGGGGTAAATTGACAAAATTGGCCCATGGTGTAGTTGAACAAAATGAAATTGAGAATATTTGG
>JAKZJZ010002852.1:0-12919 GCA_022702705.1 Papilionanthe hookeriana x Papilionanthe teres | reverse complement strand
AGTTACGTATTGCTAATTAAAATTAAAATAATATTATTTTTAATATGTTATATATGTTTATTTAAATATTATTTGTATAAAATTATATGTACATTAAATTATATATATACATATAATTTTATTTATAAGTAAATAATTAATTGTATATAATATATTTATATAATATTTTATATAATATATATATTTGTATAAATAATATATAAATATATATATTATTTAACTTAATATAAAATAATATAATATTATAAAAATTAAGTATTGTTTTAATTTAAATTTTTAAATATATATACTTTGTATAATATAAATATATATGATTATATTTCAATATATAATCATATATATTTATAATATTATATATAAATTATACATATACTTATTATAAATTATATTTAAAATGAATAATTATATATATTTAAAATCGTAGTATGATTTGAATTATTTTAATAATATTATTAAATATTATTTATAATATTATTGTACTAAGTTAACAAATATATTATTTATTTATAATATTATTTATTTAAAAAATAATATTACAATATTAATAATAAATAATATATATATAAATTATTAAAAAAATAATACTTATATACATATTAAACTATATTAAAATATATAAATATATATACTTATAATACATATATAATAATAATATGTAATATTTAATTTATGTATTAATTACTTATATTTCCTATGATAATATAAACATATTAAATTGTATATATATTACATATTTAAATTATATATTAATTATATACAATTTAATATGTTTATATTATCATACATTATATATATGTATGTATGTGTATATATATATTTATATATATATTAATTTTTATAATGCTATTTTTTTATTTTAAATATTTTAATTATAGTATATTATTTATAAATATAATTAAATTATAAAAATATTTAATTGTTAAATAAATTACAAATTAATAAATATATACATATACATATATATATAAATATATATTAATTTATATAATATTATTTTTTATTTTATATATTTTAATTATAAAGTATATTATTTATAAATATAATTTAATTATAAAAATATTAAATAGTTTTATAAATAAATAAATATATACATATATATATATAAATTAATTTATATAATATTATTTTTTATTTTAAATATTTTAATTATAGTATGTTAATTTATAAATATAATTTAATTATAAAAATAATTAATAGTTAAATAAATAAATATATACTTATATATATATAAATATGTATATATATATAAATATATATATATATATATATGTATATATATATATATATGTATATATATATATATATGTATATATATATAAATATATATATATATTAATTTATATAATGTTATTTTTTTATTTAAAATTTTTCAATTATAGTATATTAATTTATAAATATAATTTAATTATAAAAAAATTTAATAGTTAAATAAATTATAAATTAATAAATATATGCATATATATATATATATATATATATAAATATTTATATGTATATATATATATATATTTATTTATATATATATTTATATAATTTTATTTTTTATTTTAAATATTTTAATTATAGTATATTATTTTATAAATATGAATTAATTATAAAATTTTTGAATAGTTAAATAAATTATAAATTAATATATATATATATATATATATTAATTTATATAATATTATTTTTTCTTTTAAATATTTTAATTATAGTATGTTAATTTATAAATATAATTTAATTATAAAAATATTTAATAGTTAAATAAATTAAAAATAAATAAATATATACATATATATATATAAATATGTATATATATATATATGTATATATATATATATACTTATATATCTATATTAATTTATATAATGTTATTTTTTTTATTTTAAATATTTTAATTATAGTATAATACTTTATAAATATAATTTAATTATAAAAATATTTAATAGTTAAATAAATTAATAATTAATAAATATATACATATACATATATAAATATGTATATATATATATATATATATATAATTTTATTTTTTTATTTTAAATATTTTAATTATAGTATATTAATTTATAAATATAATTTAATTATAAAAATATTTAATAGTTAAATAAATTATAAATAAATAAATATATACATACATATATAAATATATATATATATATATATATATATATTAATTTATATAATATTATTTTTTATTTTAAATATTTTAATTATAAGTATATTATATATAAATATAATTTAATTACAAAAATATTTAATAGTTTAATAAATAAATAAATATATACATATATATATAAATATGTGTGTGTGTATATATTTATATATATTAATTAATATAATATTATTTTTTATTTTAAATATTTTAATTATAGTATATTAATTTATAAATATAATTTAGTTATAAAAATATTTAATAGTTAAATAAATTATAAATAAATAAATTTATACTTATATATATATATATATATATATATATATATATATATATATATATTAATTTTTATAATGTTATTTTTTTATTTTAAATATTTTAGTTATAGTATATTAATTTATAAATATAATTTAATTATAAAAATATTTAATAGTTAAATAAATTATAAATAAATAAATATATACTTATATATATTTTTAAGCTTAAAGCCCAATTTTGACCCATGACCCAAACTTAGCCCAAACCAACCCAATTCAATCCCAATTTGACCCAAATCTTTTCTAGAACCTTCCTAACATCCCCACAAACAAAACACTAACATAATTTGCCCAAAATTTGGACCTAAGCCCTACTCAAATTCAACCCAAACCCAAAATCCCTTAAATGGGCCTACACCCAAACCTAACCCAAATATGCCCAAATCCCAAAATCAAAAACCCAACCAAAGATGAAACCTCTTCAAAACACTCCCATAAACATTTCTCAATATTAATTTTACATCAATTTCAACATTAGCCGCAACCTTAGCCCAAGTTAGTCCATTTTGACCTATTTCGACCCTAAGCACTAAAGAGACCCAATTTAGACTCAATTCAATTCCAAACCACCTCAAGCTTCGATCCAAATCACTCATGACACATCCTTAAACTAAACCCAACATTTATTTGGCATGGCCCTTTGCAAAATTTTCATCTAAAAGCCCACTTCCAAAAGACATTCAAAAGCCCATTCATAACTAAACTCAAAAGCCCAAACCCATCCTAAAGCCCACACTACAATCTCATCTCATCCTCACTTAATTAAAATCATTCCTATGTCCTAAATCAGCAATCAAACCTTTCTAAACAAAGCCATATGACAAATCATCCAAATTTTACACCAAAATACCAAAATTCCTTAAACCCATTGCCATGAAACCAAGCCAAGCCATACTAAGCCATAGGCAAGCCATAAAGCCATGCAAAAGCCACATGGGAGCTATGAAAGCCACTTTACACCTCACCATCCCATTAATGGTAAAAGGAGGGCCTTCTTTCTTAAACCTCCCTTAAACCTTTTTAACCTTATTTATGCTGCACACTAAACCATGTTTAGCCACCTCACCATGGATAAGGACTTCACTACCCCAATTCAGTTGACCCAAATGATTCTCCCTCAGCCCAAGGTCAAGCCTTGGATGGTGAATCTAGCTCAAAACCAAGGGTTGACCCAAACCTAGCCAAAATCACCCCTTTCTCATTCCATTTCAATTCACCACCTTTACACATGGCCAACTCCAACCGACTTCACCATTGCCAAGCCCCGCCCTCACCTGGTCAAGATGGTGACCCATGCCTCGGCCGGCCGCCCACCCCAACCACCGGAAAACCCCATGGCCGAGACCTCGGGAGGAGCCCAACATTGAAATTCTCCCTGCCGAGCCGCCCCATGCCCAATGGCTACCATGGCTGTTCTTCCCCGACATAAGCGAACTCGATCCGAACCATCAAACCCCCCTGGAAGGCCCTCCAGCCACTCCTATTTAAACACCACCTCCTCTCGGCCAAGGGGGGCATTGAAACAAACCATACAGAAACTCTGCCAAAATCATTCCAGACTCTCCCCCACACCTGGAGAACTTGATCCCCACTGAAATCCCCCTGCCATTTCCTCTCTCTGAGCTCAATTTCATAGTTGAAATTCAAGCCCAAAACCAGGACACTTCACCACAGTGAGTCAATCCTCAAATTGATTGACCCTACACCTTCACTCGGACCAAGAGGAGAAGTTTCCCAAGCACAAGCCCCCTCACCAAGCCGCCATTGCTTCCAGCCTCCAAGCTTTGTGATCGGCCGTGGTCACTTTTGTACCTAGGCAATTCACCAGGCCAAGGGACTTCATCTGGAGCTTGCTTGGACCCAATCAAACGTGACACAACTCTCAGATCGAAGCTTCACTTCTCTAAGCAAAGGTATGAGCTCTCTCTTCCTCCCGAGCTTCTGGAGATTCTCCATTTGATATGAATCGATTTAAATGCATGTTTACCGTATGGATGTGTTCGTCTCTTCAAGATGAATCCATAGAGCATAAGAATACAAAAATCTGTTGAGAATCGAGTGAGTTCTTAGGGTTTTAGTGTGGACGGTCAAGGGTGCACACCAGTCGTAGACGATGACCAGGAGCCGTTGGATCGCGCGTGTATCGGATGGATGGCTAGGATCGCGTCGGACTGGAAGATGTTACGTGAAAGGCAGGCCCCGGGATGGCTTACTCAGATGGCGGCGCCCAATCACAGTGCGACACGCACCCCTTAGGAGCCGTCGAGGTTGACGCGGCGCCGCGTGGATAAGTAGAAAAATAGGGTTATTTTCCTATTTATTAAATACCCAGAACTTCAAAAATGCATAACTTTAGTAGAAAAATCCAAAAAATAAATTAAAAATACCCTCTTGCTCGCATGAACAAAGGAGAATAATGTGGAAAAGAAATCTAGTCATTTCATTAAGTATTTTATTTTTAATGATTTATTTACTCTCGTGGTATTTTAATTCTCCATTTGCATAGACAATTCACTATGGCATGAGACCATGCGGCTTTCAAGCCTCTCGATCTAGGGAACATTCCCTCGAATTTTCCAAGGTTGGAGGTCATCCCTATGAGAAGTTATTGATTTTCCAAGTTCATGTTACTCGTTTTGAGTATTTTAATTCCAAAAATTAAGCATGTCGAGAAATAAATTCTAGGAAAATTCGGTAATGTTTCTTATGACCGAGAGGAACCTAAAAATAATAGTTTTGAGTTAATTCACTTGAACAACCCTAATCGGCCTAAATACCCAAAATTGAACTTTAATTAATTAGGGTTAACCACACATCAAATTAACTTGAAAACAATTCTCCACTCGATCTTTAGGATAAGAGGAACATCACATAAAAATTGAAATCAATTGGACTTCGATTAACCCCACCAAATGGGTTGATTAAGCCTCTTAAGCAAAATGGATAAAATTAAACTTTAAAAATTCATAACTCACAAAATACTTTTCAAAAATTCAAAAAAATGGTTTTGGAGCTTCTCTGATATCAAAGGAACTTAGGACAATTAAAATTGTAATTTTCTAAAAAAGTTGATTTTTATCATTATTTTAATATTTTTAATATTTAAAAAATAATAAAAATCATAAAAATATTAAAAATCACCAAAATGTCACATTTTGAATTCTAATCACTTAGGAACAAACCAAATATTTTTTTTAAGTCCCTAGGATAAGATATTGAATTTTAAAGGCTTAATGTAATTTTTAATATTAAAAAATGTATTTTCCAATCTTTTCACTAAAATAATTCTAATAAATCAAAGAAAAATCAGAAAAATATAAAATTTATTTCTCTCGACTCCTGAGGTCGGAGAGATTTAATAAAAATATAAAATCCATATTTCAACTTTAATTTTATTTTAAAATTAATTAATACTCCAAAACTCAAAATAATTCTAATAAATAAAATATAATTCAAAAAATCACTAAAATTGTTCCAAATGGTCCTCTAGTTATTAGAAACATCCCATAATTCTCTTAAGGACAGAAACATTATCTTGTCATGTCATTGAATTTTCCTTGAAAACCCCTATTTTCCATTAAAAATAATTACATAAATAAATTAAATACAGAAAATCACATTTTCTCCTCTAATGTCTTAATTGACATGTGAGTGAGGTTACATAAAAATTTAAAGTTCATTCGAGCTTAATTTAGTGAGTTATAGAATTATTAAGCTTGAAGGGCAAAAGGGTAATTAAAAATTTCAACCCTTAATTAAAATTTTAGGATTAATCAAAAAGGGGAGGGTAAAATATTTGATTTTAAACTGATTTTGGATGATTGAAACTTAAATGATTAAGGGTAGAAACCTACTAACCATTTCAAATATAATTAAAATAAAACTTTAATTAATTAATTAATTGAAATTTTGGAAGAATAATAGAAATTGGAATATTAAAGTAGGGATATTATTAAGAGGATATTTATTCTTTAATTTAAAAATCTCTAAATAAATCACTTCAATAATACTTAATTCTTACTTAAAAAAATTAAAATAATAATCCAAATTAAAATTAAACTAAAATTAAATTAAAATTAAATTAAATTAAATTTAAATTAAATTTAAATTAAATTAAATTAAACTAAAATTAAAATTAAAATTAAATTAAATTAAATTAAAATTAAAATTAAATTAAATTAAATTAAATTTTAAATTAAATTAAATTAAATTAAAATCAAAATTAAATTAAAATGAAATTAAATTAAATTAAATTAAATTAAAATCATTTAACAACAAACCTAAATGAAATCATTAAGAATTAAATCTAAAATAACTTGAACACTATTCCAAACTTAAACTAATTTTTTATAATTAAGTCAAAATTAAAATTAAATCATTAAAATACTTAATAAGTTGATTTGCCCTTTTAAAGCTCTTATTATTATAACTCTTAAATGAGGTATCAAGTGAAGTGTTACTTCACTTATAGGATATTCAAATGTCCTGTTCACTGAGGAAGAGAACAAAACTTAAACTCCTGGATGATTAATTCACTTGTATAATTAAATTATCTTGGACTTAAAACAATCCTAGAGGTATTGAAAAGTTGTGTAACACTTGTCATAAGCACTTCCTCAATATGATGGGATGTTTATAAGAACAATTGAACTCAATTGTTCTTTGATGAAGAAAATCATCCTTAAACAAAAACACAAGAACCTAGACGTCATAGGAGATGACTAGTTATAAGATTAGGAATTTGGTAGACAACCAAAACCCTTTCCCTTAGCTTTACCTAGATACTTGTTGAAACATTTAAATGTCTTAACATGTGTTTTAAGTGCAGCTTGGGATAAAGGGAAGACCCTCCAGGTACGCCTTTATTTTAATGCAATTTACTTTATTGTAATTTACTTACATGCACTGTACTTTACTTTTCTTGCATGATAAACATTTGTTGCATGAAAACCAAAACCTTTAGGATAGTACCTGAACTGAAACCAAAACTAAATTAAAAGTCATTGCAAGATAAAAATCACCGCCACAACATTTCAAAATATAAAACAACTCAAAATTTTATCACAAACAGAACAAAAAAGTACAATTATAACTAAATTAAATTGTCTCGTTGAATGATCGGGAATACCTCGGATGATGTAACCCACGTGTTGCTAACGAGATTTCCCACGGTCTAAATGAATGTGTGGAACTCATTCAGTTGAGTTTAGCAAATTCATCTGGACTAAGTGAATTCGATGAAAATAATGGTGCCGGGATGACGGAACCGTGGGATCTTAACCGGTGTCGTTTAACCAACTTTAAAATTTATATAATGTTATTTTTTTATTTTAAATATTTTAATTATAGTATATTAAGTTATAAATATAATTTAATTATAAAAATATTTAGTAGTTAAATAAATTATAAATTAATAAATATATACATATACATATATATATATATATAAATTTATATAATATTATTTTTTTATTTTAAATATTTTAATTATAGTATATTAATTTATAAATATAATTTAATTATAAAAATATTTAGTTGTTAAATAAATTATAAATTAATAAATATATACATATACATATATATATATATATATATATATTTATATAATATTATTTTTTACTTTTAAATATTTAAATTATAGTATATTAATTTATAAATATAATTTAATTATAAAAATATTTAATAGTAAAATAAATTATAAATTAATAAATATATACATATACATATATAAATATGTATATATATATATATATATATATCTATATATATGTAGTATATATATATATTAATTTATATAATGTTATTTTTTTATTTTAAATATTTTAATTATAGTATATTAATTTATAAATATAATTTAATTATAAAAATATTTAAAAGTTAAATAAATTATAAATTAATAAATATATACATATACATATATAAATATGTATATATATATATATATATATATATATATATTAATTTATATAATGTTATTTTTTTATTTTAAATATTTTAATTATACTATATTAATTTATAAATATAATTTAATTATAAAAATATTTAATAGTTAAATAAATTATAAATTAATATATATATATATATATATATATATTAATTTATATAATGTTATTTATTTCTTTTAAATATTTTAATTATAGTATATTAATTTATAAATATGAATTAATTATAAAATTATTTAATAGTTAAAAAATTATATATTAATAAATATATACATATACATATATATATATATATATATATATATATACATATATATATATATATATATATATATATATATATATGTGTGTGTGTATATATATATTAATTTATATAATGTTATTTTTTTATTTTAAATATTTTAATTATAGTATATTAATTTATAAATATAATTTAATTATAAAAATATTTAATAGTTAAATAAATTATAAATAAATAAATTTATACTATATATATATATATATATATATATATATAATTAATATAATATTATTATTTTTTTTAAATATTTACCTATGTGTATATATATTTATATATATTAATTTATATAATAATATTTTTTTTAATTGAAATATTTTAATTATAGTATATTATTTATAAATATAATTTAATTATAAAAATATTTAATAGTTAAATAAATTATAAACAAATAAATATATACCTATGTGTATATATATTTATATATATTAATTTATATAATATTATTTTTTATTTTAAATATTTTAATTATAGTATATTATTTATAAATATAATTTATTTATAAAAATAATTAATAGTTAAAAAAATTTTAAAGAAATAAATATATACCTATGTCTATATATATTTATATATATTAATTTATATAATATTATTTTTTAATTTAAATATATATATACGTATGTATATATATATTTATATATATTAATTTATATAATATTATTTTTTTAATTTAAATATTTTAATTGTAGTATATTATTTATAAATATAATTAAATTCTAAAAATATTTAATAGTTAAAAAAATTAGAAATTAATAAATATATACATATATATATATATATATATATATTAATTTATATAATATTATTTTTTATTTTAAATATTTTAATTATAGTATATTAATTTATAAATATATTTTAATTATAAAAATATTTAATAGTTAAATAAATTATAAATAAATAAATATATACTTATATATATATTAATATGTATATATATATATATATATATATATATATATATATATATTTATATGTATATATATATTCATATATTATTCATATAATGTTATTTTTTATTTTAAATATTTCAATTATAATATATTAATTTATAAATATAATTTAATTATAAAAATATTTAATAGTTAAATAAATTTTAAATTAATAAATATATACATATATATATATATATATAATTTATATAATATTATTTTTTATTTTAAATATTTTAATTATAGTATATTAATTTATAAATATAATTTAATTATAAAAATAATTAATAGTTAAATAAATTAAAAATAAATCAATTTATAATTATATATATATAAATATGTATATATATATGTATATATATATATATATATATATTAATTTATATAATTTTATTTTTTTATTTTAAATATTTTAATTATAGTATATTAATTTATAAATATGAATTAATTATAAAATTATTGAATAGTTAAATAAATTTTAAATTAGTCCAGATGAATTTGCTAAACTCAACTAAATGAGTTCCACACTTTCATTTACACCGTGGGAAATCTCGTTAGCAACACGAAGGTTACATCATCCGAGGTATTCCAGATCATCCAACAAGACGTTTTAATTTAGTTATAATTGTAGTTTTGTATTCTGTTTGTGATTAAATTTTGAGTTGTTTTATATTTTGAAATGTTGTGGCGGTGAATTTTATCTTGTAATGACTTTTAATTTAGTTTTGGTTTTAGTTTTAGGGACTATCCTAAAGGTGTGGGTTTTCATGCAACAATTGTTTATCATGCAAGAAAAGTAAGTGCATTTGCAATAAAGTAAATTGCAAGAAGGTAAATTGCAATAAAATAAAAGCGTACCTGGAGGGTCTTCCCGTCATCCCAGGCTACATTTAAACACAATTTAGAATATTTAAGTATTTAAAGCAAATTCCTAGGAAAAGCTAAGGGAAGGGTTATGGTTTTCTACCAAATTCCTAATCTTATAGCTAGTCATCTCCTATGATGTCTAGGTTCTTGTGTTTTGGATTGAGGACGATTTTCTTCATCAAAGAACAATTAAGTTCAGTTGTTCTTATAAACATCCTATCGTACTGAGGAAGTGCTTAAGACGAATCTTAAACATCTTTTCAATACTTTTAGGATTATTTTAAATCCAAGAGAATTTAATTATATAATGAATCAATTATCCAGGAGTTCAAGTTTTGTTATCTTGCTCAGTGAACTAGGACATTTGAATATCCTATGAGTGAAGTAATACTTCACTTAACACTCCATTTAGGAGTTATGACAATAAGAGCTTTTGAGGGCAAATCGATATTCAAGTGATTTGTGATTTTAATTTAATTTCAATTAATGGGTTTAAGTTTGGAATAGTGTTCAAGTTGTTTTTAGATTTATTTTTGAATTCTTTATGTCTTAAGTGATGTTATATTTAATTGTATTTAATTTAATTCTATTTAATTTAATTTAATTGGAGTTAGTTTTAGTTTTAATTTAATTTTATTTATTTAATTTAATTTTAATTTTATTTTAATTTGATTTTATTTTTTTTATTTTAATTTAATTTAATTTAATATGTTTTATATTTATTTTAATTTAATGTGATTTAATTTAATTTAATTTAATTTAAATTTTAATTTAAATTTTATTTTGGTTTTATTTTTTTAATTTTAATTTAATTTTATTATTATTTTTTTAAAATTTAATTTTAATTTAATATTTTATTTTTTTTCATGCTTTAAAGATGATTTAATTTTAATTGTTAAAGTATAAATTTAATTGAAATTTTAAATGAATTTAATTTAAATGTTTTAATTTTAATTTAATTTAATGATTAAGCATTTTAAGTTTTGAATTTGGATTATCATTTTAATTAGGAATTAAATATTATTGAGGTGATTAATTTAGGGATTCTTAGATTAAAGAATAAATCTCTTCCTAATAATATCCTTATTTTAATAATTCTAATTTTTTTATTATTCTTCCAAATTTAATTAATTATTTAATTAAGGTTTATTTTGATTACTTTCAAATTACTTGGTAGGTTTCTACCCTTTAAATACCTAAGTTTCAAACTTCCAAAATCAACTTAGTATCAAATATTTTACCCATCCTTTCAATTAAACCTAAAATTTTTAATTATAGGTTAAAATTTTAATTACCATTTTGCCCTTTATGCTTACTAATTCCATAACTCACTAAATTGAGATTAAATGAATTTGAAATTTTTATGTGACTTCACTCATATGTCAATCAAGACATTAGAGGAGAAAATGTGATTTTTTTGTTTTTAATTTATTTATGTAATTATTTTTGGTGGAAAATAAGAATTTTCAAGGAAAATTTAATAACATGACCAAGGGAAAGTTTCTGTCCTTAAGAAAATTATGGGACATTCCTAATGACCAAAGGACCACTTGGACCAATTTTGGTGATTTTTTGAATTACATTATTTTTATTATAATTATTTTGAGTTTTCGAGTATTAATTAATTTAAAAATAAAATAAAGGTTGAAAAATGAATTTTATATTTTTCAAAAATCTCTCTGACACCAAGAAAACCAGAGGACCAATTTTTATAATTTTCTGATTTTTCTTTGATTTATTAGAATTATTTTAGTGGAAATGCTAGAAAATACATTTTTTAATTTTAAAATTACCTTAGGGCTTTAAAATTTAATATCTCATCATAGAGACTTAAGAAAAATATGGGGTTTGTTCCTAAGTAATTAAAATTCAAAATGTGACATTTTGGTGAATTTTATTATTTTTGTGATTTTTATTATTTTTTAATTATTAAAAATATTAAAATAATGCAAAAAATCAACTTTTTTGGAAAATTGCAATTTTAATTTTCTTAAATTCCCCTGATATCAGAGAGGCTCCAAAACCAATTTGGTGAATTTTTGAAAAGAATTTTGAAAGTTATGAATTTTAAAGTTTAAAATTGGCTAAATGGTTAATCAACCCATTTGATAGGGCTAACCAAGTCCAATTGACTTCAAATTTTTATGGTGGGTGACCCACAATTTTATATTATGATATTTTTAATTTAATTGCAACGACGCCAAAAACTTGACCCCGCTATATTATATGTATAGAATTGTAATTGTAATTGTTTATGTTGTGGATGCTACACAAGTATACGTATCGTATCAAGTAATACAGGGCTCTAGTGGAGTCCTGGTTATCGATCCCACAGGGAAAGAGAAAATTAAATAACAGCTAATTTTAAAATAATGATAATAATAGTATACGAGAATTTGGAATTCTGAATTTAAGCGCAATAAAGTAAA
>JAKZJZ010002851.1:0-12928 GCA_022702705.1 Papilionanthe hookeriana x Papilionanthe teres | reverse complement strand
TGAAGATCTTCTAGAAGCCTCGCCGACAGCGAGGTAGTTCGTCGCCGACGGCGAGCTAGTTCAAATAGCGCAGATACATTGAACCTGGACACCTTTTGAAGAGATGCTTACACACCTCTTGGTCATTTGCTCACCTCTATATATAGAAGCTGAAATTCAGCTTCTGTGTGTGTGTTAATTTGTTCTAAGTTAAAATTTTATATAAGTGTATTAGTTGTGTGCAATTTTTAGTGAGTCTTTAGTGAGTTAGTGAGTTAGTGAGTTAGTGAGTTTTTAGTGAGTCTTCGTTGTATCTTGGAAGGAAGAGTCGAAAAGGCTGCTAGGAGTACGCTTAGGGATAAATCGAGATAAGTTTTTGTATTTATTGTTTTTAACATTAAATGAAATCCATGCTTAGTTTAGTTCCCATGCATTCTGAGTAGTTTATTAGTCTTTCTCCCTGTTATGAAATTAAGTGACTTGATTAACTAAAAGTAGAAGTACTTTTATATATTAATAAATTTTGATAATTTTTACTTAAAACTTAATTTACTTTCAAATTGGCCATTTGATTTGTTAAAATATGTTGATTATCAACTATAGTAAAAATTACATCGATATTCGGGGAATTTAAAAGCCTTGGAAGGAAGGTGCGAATAAATAGGGAAATAATATCACTTGGGCGTAGAATTGAGCATTTTAGTGTGACGGACTAAAATATTCAATTCGGTCCTATTGTTTGAGAGCTGAAGTGTAGATGTTAGCCCTCGGGCGAGGGGAACGTGGGAGCTACGAAGTGGCGATCGGTATCCTTCCCGGCCTAGCCGCGATTCGATAATCAAACATAGGATTAGTTAATATTCTTTACACTCGGACCAAAGGGTAAAGAATAGGAATGCTCTATTTGTCACAATACCTTAAAATTATCTATTTAAATTCATCAATCACTTAAATTTCTAAACAAGGGGAAAGATACTTTTTCTAAATAGTTAAGACTTATTTAGCAATTAGTTTAATTTCCAGCACTTTCCATACGTATTAATTTTCTACTTAGTTAAGTTACTAAATTAAAATACTTAGTTTACTTTATTGCGCTAAAATTTAGAATTCCAAATTTTCGTATACTATTTTAAAATTATTATTATTATTTTAAAATTAGTGCATTACTTAATTTTCTCTTTCCCTGTAGGATCGATAACCGAGGACTCCACTAGAGCCTCGTATTACTTTATACGATACGTATACTTGCGTAGCATCCACTACATAAACAATTACAATTCTATACATATAATATAGCGGGGTCAAGTTTTTGGCGTCGTTACAATTAAATTAAAAATATCATAATATAAAATTGTGGGTCAACATCTATTCTCTCTCTATTGGATATAAGACCATCATGACATTGGCTTTCCTTTAGCAACCTTTCATTAGATAGGATGTAAGTCTCATATGCATTCCTATTCCAAAATCGACATTTTGACATTGACATTTCTAAGAAGTAGTACAAGACCTCCTTAAGTGGAAAATGACATCTACTCTCTTTCTCGCTATTGGATATAAGACCATCATGACATTGGCTTTCCTTTAGCAATCTTTCTTTGGATAGGATATAAGTCTCATACACATTCCTATTCCAAAATCGACATATTGACATTTCTAAGAAGTAGTATAAGACCTCCTTAAATGAAATATGGCATCTACTCTCTTTCTCACTATTGGATATAAGACCATCATGACATTGGATTTCCTTTAGCAATCTTTCTTTGGATAAGATATAAGTCTCATACACATTCCTATTCCAAAATCGACATATTGACATTTCTAAGAAGTAGTATAAGACCTCCTTAAATGGAAAAAAGGCATCTACTCTCTTTCTCGCTATTGGATGTAAAACCATCATGACATTGGCTTTCCTTTAGCAATCTTTCTTTGGATAGGATATAAGTCTCATACGCATTCCTATTCCAAAATTGACATTTTGACATTGATAGTGTAAAACCTCCTTAAATGGGAGATGACATCTATTCTCTTTCTCGCTATTGGATATAAGATCATCATGACATTGGCTTTCCTTCAGCAATCTCTGATTGGATAGGATATAAGTCTTGTACGCATTCCTATTCCAAAATCGATATTTTGACATTGACACTTTTTTTTTGACGAAATTGAATACAACATTTGCTCTCTTTCCTCAACTGTCTAAAATACATCGACAGTTCTAAAAATGACAAAATAAAGATTTTGAATTAAAAATGACAAACAACTTGTGATAATTAATATCTTTCGACCTGTAAAGGTCAAATCCCCAGCTGATAAACTCTTCGTCTTGAGTTTGCCACTCTTTTCTAGTTATTGGATATAAGTCCTTTCCTGACATGGAATATGGCATTCCTCTGACTTGACTCTGACATTTGACGTTCCCGAGAAATGGAATATGACATCCATTTTCTCTTCCCAGTTATCGGATGTAAGTCCTTTCCTTACACGGAAGTTATGTTATTCCTATAGCTCGACATTGACATTTGACATTTTTGAGAAATGGAATACGACATCCATTTTCTCTTTATAATTTTCCTGCCATGGAAATTATGGCATTCCCATTATTTAACATCTCGACATTTGACAGACATTTCAACATGCGACATATCGACCTTTCGACCTTTGACATATCGACAATTGTTATCTACATTTGAGATATTGATCTTTAGAGATTTGACATATCAACATCTCGACATTTGACATATCAACATCTCGACATTTGACATTTGACATATCGACATTTGACATATCGACAATTGTTATCGAAATTTGAGATATCGATTTTTCGACATTTACCATATCAACATTTCAACATATCAACAATCGTTATCAACATTTTACACATCTATATTTCGACCTTTGATATATCAATAATTATTATCGACGTCTGACATATCTACATTGCGACATTTGACATATCAATGCTTGACACTCATCCTCTCCTTTGCTATCGGGTGTAAGTCATTTCCTGACACGGAAATGGCATTCCTTTAACACGACATCAACATCGACATTGACATTTTGAGAAATTGAAAATGACATCCATTTTCTCTCTTTAGTTATTGGATGTAAGCCCTTTCCTGACACAGAAATCATGGCTTTCCTTTAACCAAATCTTGACATTGACATTTTGAGAAATGAAATATGACATCCATTTTCTCTCTAGTTATTGGATGTAAATCCTTTCCTGACACGGAAATCATGGCCTTCCTCTAACCAAATCTTGACATTAACATTTTGAGAAATGGAAAATGACATCCATTTTCTCTCTCTGGTTATTCGATGTAAGTCTTTTCCTGACACAAAAATTATGGCTTTCCTCTAACCAAATCTTGACATTGACATTTTGAGAAATGGAAAATGACATCTATTTTCTCTCTCTAGTTATTAGATGTAAGTCCTTTCCTGAAACGGAAATCACGACATTCCTTTAACTAAATATCGACATTGACATTGACAGAAATGGAAAATGACATCCATTTTCTCTCCCCAATTATCAGATATAAGTCCCTTTCCAGACATGAAAAGGATGTTTCTTCTCAGAACCAACATATGAGATATCTGAGATTCCTTGAGAACGATATGACACCCACTCCTTTCCTGATTATTATGAGACATCTCTTTAGACCACTTCGGTCAACGCCAATATGTGCAGAATACTTATACAATATTCCTCACATATTTGGGGCCCTTTTGTTGACCTCATTTTTACAATGAGTCAATACCTTTTTGACCTAAAAGTCAACTTTGGTCAAAATGATCAATCTAGACCCAATGACCAATCTTGTTGACCCAATAGGTCAACCTTATGACCTAAAAAGTCAACTTTGGTCAAGATGGTCAATCCAGACCCAATGACCAATCCAATTGACCCCATCGGTCAACCTTTTGACCTAAAAAGTCAACTTTGGTCAAAATGGTCAATCCAGACCAAATGACTAACCCTGTTGACCCCATAGGTCATCCTTTTCACCTAAAAAGTCAACTTTGGTCAAAATGGTCAATCCAGACCCAATGACCAACACTGTTGACCCCATAGGTCAACCATTTGACTTAAAATAACAATTTTGGTCAAAATGGTCAATCTAAACCCAATGACCAATCCTGTTGACCCAATAGGTCAACCTCTTTACCCAAAATGACAACTTTGGTCAAAATGGTCAATCCAGACCCATTGACCAACCCTGTTGACCACATAAGTCAATCTTTTGACCTAAAAAGTCAACTTTGGTCAAAATGGCCAATCCAGACCCAATGACCAACCCTGTTGACCCCATAGGTCAACCTTTTGACCTAAAAAATCAACTTTGGTCAAAATGGTCAATCCAGATCCAATGACCAACACTGTTAACCCCATAGGTCAACCTTTTGACTTAAAATGATAATTTTGGTCAAAATGGTCAAACCAGACCCTATGACCAATCCTGTTGACCACATAGGTCAACCTTTTGTCTTAAAATGATAATTTTGGTAAAAATGGTCAATCCTGACCCAATGACCAACCCTGTTGACCTCACAGGTCAACCTTTTTATCCAAAATGACAATTTTGGTCAAAATGATCAATCCTGACCCAATGAACAATCCTGTTGACCCCACGGTCAACCTTTTACCCAAAATGACAACTTTGGTCAAAATGGTCAATCCAGACTCTATGACCAATCCTGTTGACCACACAGGTCAACCTTTTGACCTAAAATGATAATTTTGGTCAAAATAAGTAATCCAGATCCAATCACCAACCTTATTGACCCAATGGGTCAACACATGACCTAAAAAGTGAATTTTGGTCAAAATGATCAATTTTTGATCAAACAACCAATGGCATGTTTAAAACCCCATAATGATAAAAATTAATCAAATTAATTTCAAAAAATCATTTTGATTAATTAAATTGACTAATAATTTGATTTTCAATATTTTAATTAATCAAATGGCATGATGAAAATTAAATTAAAGTCATAAAATGATAAAATTAATCAAATAATTGATTTCAAAATTATTTTGATTAATTAATTTGCTAATGAATTAATTTTAAAAATTTTAATTAATGACCTAATTAATTAAAATGAAAAATTAAATTCAAAAGCCATAAAATTACAAAATCCACAGATTGATTAAAAATAATGGAATTAATCAAATAATTAATCCCAAAATTATTTTTAATTAATTAATTGATCGATAACTTAATTTTCATGTTTTAATTAATGACTTAATTAATTAAAGTGAAAATTAAATTGAAAAGTCATGAAAAGGGACAAAAATCAATTTCAATGACATGGATATTAATCAAACAATTAATTTGGAATTATTTCCAATTAATTATTGATTAATAAAATAATTTCCAATATTTAAATAATGACATAATTAATTAAATATGGAAATTAAAATGAAAAGGGCATAAAATGGAATTTTAACCTTTGAAACCATGATTTTCAAAATTTCAAATCTCTTTATTACATCATAAATGACCTCATTCAAGGGTTATTCATGACTCGTGGGACTTATTAGGTGTAGGTTAACACATTAAAATAACCTATAACCTATCATTTTAACCATGGTTAAAGAAGGTAATTATGAGAGGAAATGAGGTGTCATCCTCTCATGAAATTAAAATTTGAGGTGGCTCATCCTCATGAACTCACCAATAAAAATTAGACACCAATTCAACCCACATGAGTAACACACTTAACCATGGTTACAACCAAATTTTAAGAATATTTCATGAGAAAAATATGCGTCACCCTCTTATCTAAACCTTAAATGACATGTTGGAAGGGGGAGGGTCACTCTCATGACTCATCCTTCACCTCTTAGACCACCCAATGGAGGGGAGACAAGAGGCTAACTCATCCCACACCTTGGTTGAGAGCCATCATGGCTAAGGCTTGCATGAGATGAGTAAGGGGCTTATGTGTCACCATTTCCTCAAATAGAGCAAATCACCTTGAATGTCATCTAGGGGAGGTGGATTCAATATGATTTGCCCAACCAAATCCACCTCACAATGGACCCAATGGGGGCAAGACAAGAGCCCAACTCCAAATCCTCACCATAGTTAAACCTATGAGGCCTAGGCTAGGACTATCATCACCCAAGCCTAAAAACTATCCTAAAATAATAATAGGAGAGTTAAAACCTTCCCCAAGTGAATTGAAATGAGTTAAAGCCAGCCATGAACTCCCCATAGCTATAAATAAGTCATACTTTAGCTTATGTGAAAAAGGAGAGAAGAAGAAATAGAGGCTCATACCTTGCTCAAATCCTCTGACCCTGAACATGAAAAATCTTGCTTAGGACACAAATAGCAAGACCCAACCAAGGTTTGACCAAATTGTCCATCTGATCGAGCCAATTTGATCAAACTGAGCCGAGATTTCAAATTAGCCACCTTAGGGTCTAGCAGCTATACCAAATCAATTTGGATCCAAATTGAAGGGTGGAAAAGCTTCACTAGGACCTCAAGAAGCTGCCAAACCAAGCCAATTAAGTCCAGCAGCTTGATAATCAAAGGTATGCATTTTGTTTTTAATTAAAATTTGAATTTGATTAATCATAAAATCAATCAGCTCAAAACCCATGCATCACCGTATGGATGGATGCTTCTCATCGAGACGATCATTTAAAAAAAATAATCAATTTCGTTGAGAAACGAGTGAGATATTGAGTTTTAAAGTTGGATGGTTTGAATATTTTTGAATTTCTGGGGGATTTATCTCCGCCGTCCGTTCCCGTGTTTTGGAACGGACGGCGCTGATCTAATGATCCTGTGTCCGCTGTTCTGCGCCGCGCATCGGATCCTCCTGCCTTTTCGACGGTACGAGGACACTTGTCGCGCTGTCAAATTTTCTGGCCTAGGTTAATTCAGATTAACCTTAAAATCTTCAAAAATTCATATCTTTTGATCCAGAGCTTCTAAAAATAAAATAAAAATACCACTGGAAAGCTCTTGAAGAGAAGAAAATTATGAAATTGAAATCATAATTTCATTCTCAGTATTTAATTTTTAAATAATTAATTACTATAAGGAGTAATTTAATTATTAAAAATTACTTCTAATTCCAAAAATTATGAAATTTTCACAAAATCATCCTTCTGTTATGACACATATCTCTTAATTTTCCTATGGACAGAAAAATGCTTTAGGATATTTTTCTTTATTTTCTAAGCTACTTTGTAATTATTCATAAAAATAATTATAAAAATTGGAAATTAAGGAAAATAAAATTGAAAATGGTTAGAAATTTTAGGGTCACATAAGAAGACTCTAAAAACAACAATTTTTAAGCCATTAAACAATTTTAAATGACATTTCAAAATTTAGGATTTAAATTTCACTATTAATTAATAAATTTAAATCCTAAAAAACCACTCTTTCACCCAACTTAGCCCATTCCACAATGGGTTGAGCCAAAATTAAGTCTAACTCCAAATAGACTTAAAGCAAGTCTAATGACATCAAAATAGACTTAAATCAAAGTTTAATTAAACTTAAAAGACATAATTAAGTTTAATTAATTCTATTTAAACTTTAAAGACATTAAGTTTAATATAAAATCAATTTTTAATTAAAATTAAAAGACATAATTAAGTTTAATTAAGTCTTTTTAAACCTTAAAGATATTAGGTTTAATATCAAATCAATTTTTAATTAAACTTAAAAGACATAATTAAGTTTAATTAACTCTTATTAAACCTTAAAAGACATTAGGTTTAATAAACAAACATTAATTAGGTTTAAAACATCTTTAAACTTAATTAATCGTAATTAAACTTTAAAGACATTAGGTTTAATAACCCTTAAACCCTAATTAGGTTTAACCTACATTAAACCTAGTTAATCAACTTAAACCTTACTTACATTAGGTTTAAGTAACCCTTAAACTCTAATTAGGTTTAACCCACATTAAAACTAGTTAATCAACTTAAACCTTACTTACATTAGGTTTAAGTAACCCTTAAACCCTAATTAGGTTTAACCCACATTAAACCTAGTCAATCAACTTAAACCTTACTTACATTAAGTTTAAGTAGCCCTTAAACCCTAATTAGGTTTAACCCACATTAAACCTAGTTAATCAACTTATACCTTAGTTACATTAAGTTTAAGTAACCCTTAAACCCCAATTAGGTTTAACCCCTATTAAACCTAATTAGTAAACTTAAACCTTACTTACATTAGGATTAAGTAACCTCTAAACCATAATTACGTCTAAACCATTAGACCTAATTAAACTATTAAACCTTAACTAACTAAGTTTTAATCAAACATAAACCCTAATTAGGTCTTACCCATTAGACCTAATTAAACTATTAAACTTTAACTAACTAAGGTTTAATCAAACATAAACCCTAATTAAGTCTAACGCATTAGACCTAATTAACCCATTAAACTTTAACTAACTAAGGTTTAATCAAACATAAACCCTAATTAGGTTTAACCCATTAGACCTAATTAAACCATTAAACCTTAACTAACTAAGGTTTAATCAAACATAAACCCTAATTTGGTTTAACTCATTAGACCTAATTAAATCATTAAGCCTTAACTAACAAAGGTTTAACCAAACCCAAACATAACTTAAGTCTAACCCATATTAGACATAAGTTAAACCATACTTAGGTTCAACCCGACTTGAACCTAAGCCTAATCCAAACCTAACTTAAGTATAACCCATATTAGACTTAAGTCAAACTATACTTAGGTTCAACCAGACATGAATCTAACTCAAACCTAACTTAAGTCTAACCCATATTAGACTTAAGTCAAACCAAACTTAGGTTTAACCTGACATGAACCTATCTTAAACGTAATTTAAGTCGAACCCACATTAGACTTAAGTCAAACTAAACTTAGGTTCAACCTGACATGAACCTAACTTAAACCTAACTTAAGTCTAACCCACATTAGACTTAAGTCAAACCATACTTAGGTTCAACCTGACATGAACCTAACTCAAACTTAACTTAAGTCTAACCCATATTAGACTTAATTCAAACCAAACTTATGTTTAACCTGACATGAACCTAACTCAAACCTAACTTAAGTCTAACCCACATTAGACTTAAACAAAACTTAGGTTAAACCTGACATGAACCTAAATTAAACCTAACTTAAGTCTAACCCACATTAGACTTAAGTCAAACTACACTTAGGTTCAAACCTAACTCAAACCTAACTTAAGTCTAACCTACATTAGACTTAGTCAAACTACACTTAGGTTCAAACCTAACTCAAGCCTAACTTAAGTCTAACCCACATTAGACTTAAGTTAAATCATACTTAAGATTCAGCCTGACATGAACTTAAGTCTAACCCAAAATCCGACATAAAGCTTAATTAAGCTTATTCCATTAGACTTAATTAAATCATTAAACCTTAATCAACTAAGGTTTAAATAAACACAAACCATGATTAAGTCTAATTCACTAAGACTTAATATCTAAACAAATCTCGGTTAAATCAAATTATACTTGATTAAAACTTAAGCCTTACCTAAAAAAGACTTAGATGGTCTGAAATTCTAATTAAGTCTAATTTATTAGATTTAATTAACCTTTAAGTACTATTTACATAAGGCTTAAAACTTAATTAGGTCTATTCTGATTAAACCAAACCTTTTAACTTAAGTTCAAACAAACATAAACTTAAGTTAATTAGATTCAATCAACATTGAATTTAACTTAGGTTCAACCAGACATGAACCCAAGTTAATTCAATCAATATTGAATCTAACTTTAAACCTTTTTTACTTTAGTTCAGACAGACATGAACTCAAGTTAATTAGATTCAATCAACATTGAATTTAACTTAGGTTCAACTAGACATGAACCCAAGTTAATTCAATCAATATTGAATCTAACTTTGATACCTTTTAACTTAAGTTCAAACAGACATGAACTCAAGTTAATATAATTTAACTTAAGTTCGAACAGACATGAACTCAAGTTAATTCAACTTAAGTTCAAACAGACATGAACTCAAGTTAATCTAATTCAACTTAAGTGCAAAAAGACATGAATTCAAGATTTAAGTTTAAATTGACATCGACATTCTAAATAATAAATCGACATAATCGACATAAATTTGACATTCCAAACAATTAATCGACATAATCGACATAAATTTGACATTTCAAACATAACTGACATAAAATCGACATTTTAAACCAAAATCGACATAATCGACATAAATTTGACATTTCAAACATAAATCAACATAACCGACATAAACATTTCAAACATAAATCAACATAAATCCGACATTCCAAATGAAACTCAACAAATTTGACATTTCAAATTAAATTTTTCGACATTAATCAACATTCCCAAACACAAACCGACATTAATTAACATTTCAAACTAAATTCAACAATCACTGACATTAAATGACATTAATCGACATTTCAAACCAAATTCAACAAACACCAACATTAAATGACATTAATTAACATTTCAAACTATATTAAACAATCACCGACCATAAATGACATTAATCGACACTTCAAATCAAATTCGACAAACACCGACATTAACCGACTTTAATCAACATTTCAAATCAAATTCAACAAACACCGAAATTAAATGACATTAACCAACATTTCGAACCAAACTCAATAGAACTCAACATAAATTGATATTATTCGACATAAATCGACATGATCAAACTTAACACGACATGAACTGACATAGTTCTTAAGTTCGACCTGTATCGAATTTAACTTAACATACAACATCATAATTCTTAAAGTTCGACCCACATAGAACTTAACTCGACATAAAATTAAAAATTGACATAAAACCCAAAATCAAATCCAAATCGACGTAAAATCCAAAATCCAATCCAAATCAACATTCAAGAAAAATCAAAATTTAAACATAAACTAACATAAACCTAAATCGACATTTCAACCAAACTCGGACATCCGACAACTCTGGATCAATAGACACTTTGACCAGGTAATCTAAATATCTTGGTATGACATTATTTCTAACTTTATTTTCCTTGCAGGATGACGATATGAAGTTTCGTTTAGATTTTCTTTGCATGTTATAGGGTGTGCTAACTCTTTTTTGCAGACGTCGACGACGAAACATTGACAACAAAATCATGACTTTTAGGATAGTCATAAAACTTAAACTTTCTACAAACAACAAAAAAAATGACATGACAACAAAGATAACTAAACTTTTAGGTTAGCCACGAAATCTAAAATAAAACAACAAAATCATTAACATTGACATCAATATGACATCAACATACAACGACATTTCTATACCACAACAAAATGATGACATGAAACTAAACCAAAATAAATACATAACAAAATGACATGACAAAACCAAAATATAAAACAAAAGGAAATCATAAACAAAATAAAAAAAATAAATAAATAATGATATCTTCTTGACATCATAGAAGTTATCTCATAATATAATAATGACATCTTCTTACAGGAGATAAAGTATCTCATAACAAATCGAGATATTAATCACGACATCTTATGAAATTACATAAAATGACATGACATTGTGATTCACATTAAGACACAACATAAAATGACATGACATTACGACATCACATTATGACATAACATGACATACAAATTACGACATCCCAACATGACATATGACATGATACACAAAATGACAAAAATGACATTACAAAACAAAACACCACAAAGCAACGACATACACCCAACATAAATAAAACTTTCTGGTAGTATCGATTCTTTAGAAACACACTGCCATGACAACACTTACACTTTTTCGAGGATAAATGTTAACCTCAATCGAGAGTTTTTCTAAGCAATATTAATTACTCAGGATGTAATTAACTATAGGAGCTTGCTCCTATAGGAGATTAAAGAACTCAGGATAGGTATTTCACCTACAATACCTCTCTGGTTATCCAAGATCTTCATGTGATTTTCTTATATGAAAAACTTCAGTAATTACACAATCTGAAGACTTTTTCTATGAGATTATCATCTCTATCATGATTAATCCTTCTTCAAATTCTCCAAAGACTTCTGACAATAAGTCTAGGAAGGATAAGAATTAGGGTGATAGATAGAGAAAGAGAGTGGCGACTCCATGACATTGACATGACATGAGAATTGACGGCGTCGACATGCGATCCATATATTTCATCGCCTTCAATGAGAAGAAAATTTTTCCTAGCGGAGTTGCCAAATAAAATCTCTTAGTGGCACCTGGAGCCGTGTTAGAGATTTTCTCGTGTCGATGTCAATGTCATGTTTTGGAGTCGCCACTCTGTTTATCTATCATTTCGCTCTAACCTTCAAAAGATCTTCTTTCTTCAGATCCTGTAGAGGATCCTCAGATAATAAGAGATTTGAGGAGAATAATGCATGATAAAATGGAAAACAATAGAATAAAAATGTCGGTGATAATTCTTATAGAAGGAGATTCTAGAATGCCTTATTCTAGAAATTTTATATAAGGAGGGTCACTTGTAAGATTTTGATAACCAGAGATTTGTAGATGTGAAACCTATCCTAAGTTCTTAAATCTCTTATAGGAGCAAGCTCCTATAGTTTATTACATCTTAGAAAATTAAAATTGTCTAAGAATACTTCTGATTAATGTTAACACTTGGTTACTAAAGAGTTTCAAGAATAAGGAAAGAAACATCAACGTTCAATACTACGAGCAATATGTCAACTACCCCAAGAGTTTGATCTTTGTTTTTGTCAATTTCATTTTTTTTTATTGTTTTGTAATTTTATTGTTGATTTGTCTTGTAGTTTATTATTTGTTTGGTGACGATCCTAAAATTTTATGTTTTGTGGCTATCCTAAAAGTTTAGGTTTTATGACTATCCTAAAAGTTTAGGTTTTGTTCTTATTTTGGTTTTATCATTTTAATGTTCTTAATATTTCATTTTGT
>JAKZJZ010002850.1:0-12939 GCA_022702705.1 Papilionanthe hookeriana x Papilionanthe teres | reverse complement strand
TAGTAAGGCCGAATAGGTCGTGAACTCTCGATGGCCGATCAGCAAGCAAATCCATATCTCCTTCATCACGTACTGTTCGGTAGTCATAAAGATCATTTGGATCAATAAGTCTCCAGGGTAGAAGAACTATTTCCCAACTCTCATATGGTACTTGCGATTGACTACATAACAGAAATATGGTGGACGGGTGCCCAAGCCCATATTTAGATCCATGCACAATCAATCCCAAAATAGATTTCGTAATGATTGATCCATTACCCACTGGCCTTCCAGTTTGTATACAGAAATTCAGAATAGCACTTTTCTTCGTTACCTTACTTATCTTCATAATAGGAATTAATTTTTCTGAAATAAAGCAATACCACTGTTTTGATACCAAATTTAAGGATGAAGAAGAGAATCTGATATATCCTTTATCCCTTACTTCTCATTCTTCATTCTCATCCGTCAAATAATGATAGATTTCATTCATATCATTGTTAGTCGCATTAAAATTTGCATAATGACAAATAGGTACATTTTCAATCATGAAGAGATCATTAATCCATGCAGGAGTGAAAGGTATATATCAACCTCTCACAAAAACACATCCTTGGCTGATCACATGCAGAAATGCATAAAATTCTTTCATGACTGGAACAACCATTGTGGTGGTAGTGTAGCATAATACTTCCCAATGCATTTGCTTTATTATCTATTCAACTCTTGTAGTCGGACTCTCCAAACCTCGATTTACAAAGCCTCTTTCCTTGATAATCCTTTTTTTCATCATCACTTTATGGAATAGACGCTGCGCCTCGAAACTAACGAACTTCCGTCGAATGTAAATGTGAGATCTAGGGAGTTCAATGGAGTAGGAATCCATGGGATGCGAATTGGGAAAGGACGTTTTTGTTTTTCTGGTGGTTATGGGTTTAAAATGGAGTTTTGGGATGTTTTATGGAAGAAGATCCCGCTTAAAACCACAAAAAACCGCATTTTAAAAATTAAAAACCATCAACCAGAATTTGGGCGCCAGCGGTGCTCAAACTAGAAATTCGACTATTTTTAAAAGAATAGAGCCGGGCGGCGCCCATTCTGGTGCCGGCAGCGCCAGTGGTAAAAGTTCTCATCGAACTTCATTTGGCTCGAAATAATTCATTTTCGTAATATGATCCAAAATATTTTTAATTTTTAACTTATTTAGGGGTAATTAGGATTCTTAAATATCAAACTAAAAGCACAAACAACAATAAACAACCAAACACAACACACAAGTACACATGGGTTCCCTCGCATAAAGCGCTTGGTTTAACGTCGTCAGCCCGATAAACTATTCAGTTAACCAGGATGACTCAGCAATAAAACCTCTTTGAAATCTGGTAAAAACCCTCCAAAGTAAGGTTTTAAATGATGCCCATTAACCTCGAAAATATTTCCAGCTTTAGGATCCTCGATATCAACAACTCCGAAAGAATGAACTTTCACTACGATAAAAGGTCCCATCCATCTGGACATAAGTATTCCAGGAAATAATTTCAATCTCATATTATGTAACAAAACTCTTTGTCCAAGTTCAAATCATTTTTTCAATATCTTCTGATCATGCCAAAATTTCATTCTCTCTTTATAAATTCTATCATTATGATATGATTCATTCCTGATTTCTTCCAACTCATTCAATTGCATAAATCTTTTTTCTCCCGCATTTTTTAAATTAAAATTCAACTCCTTAATCGCCCAATATGCTTTATGCTCCAATTCAACCGGCAAATAGCAAGTTTTGCCAAATACTTGTTGACCTCAGTTTTGATGAGGTCTTCTCTTCTTCCATTTAGTACTTAGGATCTAGCCTTAGGCTTTTCCTTTGACTATCTTAGATGATTAGAATTGGGACCCACCTTTTAGAAATTCAAACCACTTCTTAACTCCCCGCAAACTCCACAAACTCGATCGTAGACCCCTAATCACCCGGAGGGTCGAAATCAAATGTGGAAGTTTAAAGGATGAGTTCCTATAGACTCTTTCGCCTTAGATCGCCCTAGGTGGCCTCGGTCCAGTGAAGGGGCTAACTTACACACACACTACACCTATACACTACACTTTCACACACCTATACCTAACTCGACTTCCCGACTCATGTAGGTGATTCACATGGATGGTCCTTAACCCCTAAGCCCTCGGCTAAGAGGGTTAGGAACAACATAGTGGATGCCTCAAATGGGTCCCTTCATGGCTCATGTGGGCTTGATGTGGCTTCATGGCTCAACCAAAATGATTTCATCCCACTCAAATTTACCCAATCTTCAATTTTCCAAATTTTTAATTTTCCAAATTTTCAATTTTTGACCCCCGGGACCCTACACCCGCTTAGCCTACCCAAAACCCTTAAAATTACCCAAATTTCTCGAAAATTTCCAAATAACCCAAGATTCCTCAAAATCAATCCCAAACATTTCCACATCACTCAAATTGTTCATCTATACCCAAAAATATCAAAAATTCCAAGAAAACCTCCCAATACCCTCCAAATACCCAAAATACCCCCCTTGACCCAAAAACCCAAAAAATTCAGAAAATTCCAGAAAATCTCAAATATTCCTAATTTCATTTTGTTTAACTACACCATGGGCCAATTTTGTCAATTTACCCTACTTTTGGCAAAACCACCAATTTGACCCATTTTTAACCCAAAGTGAACCCAATGTCAAACCAAACCTATCCAATTGACCCAAATTCTGGTCCAATTCAATTATAAACTTCAAATCAACATTCCCAACACCAATCTAGACCAAATCCAAGTCCAATTTGATTGACATTTGGATCCAATTTCACTTTTGGCCTTAAAGCCCAATTTGGACCCATGACCCAAACCTAACCCAAACTCACCCAATTCAACTCCAATTAACCCCAAATCTTTTCTAAATCTTCCTTAGCATCCCCACAAGCATAACACTAACATGATTTGACCAAAATTTGGACCCAAACCCCACTCAAATTCAACCCAAAGCTAAGAGGCCCAATTTCGACCTAAACCCAAACCTAACCCAAATGGGCCCAAACCCCAAAATCAAAGCCCAACCAAAGTCAAAACCTCTTTGAAACACTCCCATAGACATTTCTCAACATTAATTTTACATCAATTTCAACCCTAGCCCAACATTGGCCCAACTTGGCCCACTTGGACCTATATTGGCCCATTCACCAAAAGAGCCCAAATTCAACCCAATTCAAACCCAAATCACTCCCAATTTGCTTCAAGTCACTCATGATACATCCATGAGCTAAACCCAACAATTATTTGGCCCATCCTCTTTACAAAATTTCATCCCAAAATCCATTTTAAAATTCAAAAGCCTACTTTCCTAAACCATTTTAAAAGCCCATCCTTCACTACATCCAAAGGCCCAAAATTGGTCCCAAAGCCCACATGATATTTCTCTTCATCATCCATTCAATTAAAATCATCCCTAAGTCCTAAATTCATCATCAAATCATTCCAAATCAAGTCCCATACAAATTTCCATCAAATTACCAAAAATTCCTAAAATCCATTTTTATGAAATTGACCCAACCTTTTCCTAAGCCAAATGGAGCCATGAAGCCATGCACAAGCCATATGCAAGCCATGGCAGCCACTTTACACATCACCATGTCATTTTTGGCAAAAGGAGGGAGTCCTTTAATGATTCCCTTAAGGGTGATTTAGCCACTTCCATGACTCCACTAAACCATGCTTAAACTTAATTGTACTTGGATGGTGACCCTTCCCCACTAATTAAGCCGACCTAAACCACTTTATCTTCAACTCAAACTAGCCATGGGAAGGTGCACCTAGCCCAATCCATGCATTTGACCAATTTGAGCCAAAATATACCCATACCCCATTCTACTTTCGATTCAAACACTTTACACATGTCCAAGCCCAATTGCCTTCACCAACTTCAAGCCCCGGATCTCCCGACCCCGAGAGTGACCAATGCCCGGCCGGCCACCCACTGTGTCACCGGAAAACACCATGGCCGAGAGCTCACATGTGAGCCCAACTTGGAATTCTCACCGCCGAGTCGCCCCATCCCCAGCTGGCCATTGGAGCCGTTCTTCTCTTGCCAAGAGCAGCTCGATCCCAAGCCCTAACTCTCCCCGGGAGGCCCTCCACCCTCTCCTATTTAAACACCACCCCTCTCGGCCAAATGAGAGGTGCCGAAAAAAACCTTAAGGAAACTCTACCAAAATTGTTCCGTACTCCTCCCCATACACAGAGCACTTGATCCCCACTGAGATCCCCCTGCCATTTCTTCTCTGTGAGCTCAATTTTAGAGTTGAAATCTAGGCCCAAAACCAGGACACTTCTCCACAGTGAGCCAATCCCCAAATTGATTGGTTCTACACCTTCACCAGACCAAGGGAAGGTGTCCACCAGTAAAAGCCCCATCTCCGAGCCACCCAGTTGCTCCAGCCTCCAAGCTTTGTGATCGGCTGTGGTCGAAATCCCACCTAGACAATTCACCAAACCGAGAGACTTCATCCGGAGCTTGCCGGGATCCAATCGAAGGTGCAACAACCCTCGCATCGAAGCCACACTTCTCCGAGCAAAGGTATGAGCTAATTCTTCATCCCGAGCTTCTGGAGATTCTCCATTTCAAATGCTTTAATTTCAATGCATGATCACCGTATAGATGTGTTCGTCTCTTCAAGACGAATCCATAGAGCATAAGAACATGAAAATCCATTGAGTATCGAGTGAGATATTAGGGATTTAGTATGGACGGCTCTCGGGTGAGAACACTCGGGGACGATGAACGGATGCCGTCCATTCAATACACGCGCGGACGGATGGCCAGGATCGCGTCGGATCAGGAGACGGTACGAGAACCGCGGGGCCCAGGCTGCTGACTCAGATGGCGTCGTCGAATGGGAGCGCGATGCGTGTGCGTTCGGAGCTGCCGAGGTTGACGCGGCGCCACGTGGATAAATAGAAAATTAGGGATTTTTTTTATTTATTTAATTCCCTAAACTTCAAAAATTCATAACTTTGTGTAGAAAAATCAGAAAAATAAAATAAAAATACGCTCTTGCTCAGTGAACAGAGGAGAATAAATTGGAAAAGAAATTATTTAATTTTATCAAGTATTTTATTTTTAATAATTTATTTACTCTCTGCATATTTTTAATTCTCCATGCATGTATACAATTCACCATGGCATGAGACCATAGAGGCTTTTGAAGCCTCCGAATTTGGGAACATTCCCCGAATTTTCCAAAGTCGAGGCCATTCCTATGAAAAGTTATTGATTTTTCAAATTCATGTTACTGTTTTGAGTATTTTAATTCCAATAAATAGCATGTTGTGAAATAAATTCTAAGAAAATTTGGTGATTTTCCTTATGACCGGAGGACCCAGGAAAAATAGGTTTTGAGTTAGTTCATTTAAAACAACCCTAATTGGCTTAAACACCCAAAATGGATATCTAATTAATTAGAGCTAACCATACATCAAATTGACTTGAAATCAATTCTCCACTGACCTTTAGGATCAGAGGAACCCACCATAAAAATTTGAGGTCAATTGGTCTTGGTTAGCCCTACTAATTGGGTTGATTAAGCCATTTAGTCATTTAAAACTTTAAAAATTCATAACTTTCAAAATACTTTTAAAAATTCACCAAATTGGTTTTGGAGCCTCTCGATATCAGGGGAATTTAAGAAAATTAAAATTTCAATTTTCTAAAAAGTTGATTTTTAATATTATTTTAATATTTTAATAATTAAAAAATAATAAAAATTAAAAAAATAATAAAATTCACCAAAATGTCACATTTTGAATTTAAATCACTTAGGAACAAACCCCATATTTTTCTTAGGTCTATTTAGTGAGATATTAAATTTTAAAGCCCTAGGGTAATTTTAAAATAAAAAAAATGTATTTTCTAGCATTTTCACTAAAATAATTATAATAAATCATAGAAAAATAAAAAAATTGCAAAAATTGATTCTCTGATTTCCTTGATATCAGGGAGATTTTTTGAAAAATATAAAATTCATTTTTCAACCTTTATTTTATTTTTAAATTAATTAACACTCCAAAACTTAAAATAATTATAATAAAAATAATATAATTCAAAAAATCACCAAAATTGGTCCAAGTGGTCCTCTGGTCAATAGAAATGTCCCCTAATTTTCTTAAGGACAGAAACTTTCCCTTGGTCATGTTATTAAATTTTCCTTGGAAATCTCTATTTTTCACCAAAAATAATTATATAAATAAATTAAATACAGAAAAATCACATTTTCTCCTCTCATGTCTTTATTGACATATGAGTGAAGTCACATAAAAATTTCAAGTTCATTTAAGCTCAATTTAGTGAGTTATGAAATTATTAAGCTTAAAGGGTAGAAACCCATTAAACAATTTTAAAATAATTAAACCTTAATTAAATAATTGATTAAATTTGGAAGAATAATAAAATTAGAATTATTAAAATAGGGATATTATTAGGAAGAGATTTATTCTTTAATTTAAAATTCCCTAAATTAATCATCTCATTAATATTCAATTCTTTATTAAAATGATAACTCAAATTCAAAACATTAAAAGACTTAATCATTAAACTAAAATTAAATTATTAAACTCTTTTAAAAATTTCAATTAAAATTAAAAAATAAAATTAAATTAAAAATTAAATTAAATTAAGTAAATTAAATTGGATTAAATTAAATTAAATTAAATTAAAATTAAAAGTTGAATTAAATTAAATTAAATTAAATTAAATAAACAAATTAAATTAAATTAAATGAATTAAATTAAATTAAATTAAATAAATAAAACCAAATTATATTAAGTTAAACCAAATTAAAAATTAAATTAAATGAATTAAAATTAAATTAAATTAAATTAAATCAAATTGAATTAAAATTAAATCAAATCAAATTAATTTAATGTAACATCAAATCAAACTAAATTGAATTAAATTAAATTAAATTAAAATTAAAATTAAATTAAATTAAATTAAAGTTAAATTAAATTGAATTAAATAACATCACCTAAAACAGAAAGAAATTAAATATAAAGCAACTTCAACACTATTCCAAATTTAAACCCATTAATTGAAATTAAACTAAATCACAAACCATTTCAACATCAATTTACCCTCGAAAGCTTTGGTTATTATAACTCCTAAACACAACATTAAATGAAATGTTACTTCACTTATAGGATATTCAAATATCCTAGTTCATCGAGCAAGATAACAACAAAACTCGAATTCTCTGACGATTAATTCATTTGTATAATTAAACCCATTCTGGACTTAAAACAATCCTAGAAATATTGAAAAGATGTTTAAGATTTGTCTTAAGCACTTCCTCGATATGATAGGATGTTCATAAGAACAATTGAATTTAATTGTTCTTTGATGAAGAAAATCGTCCTCAAACCAAAACACAAGGAACTCTAGACGTCATAGGAAATGACTAGCTATAGGATTAGGAATTTGGTAGAAAACCATAACCCTTCCCTTAGCTTTACCTATGAACTTGCTAAAATATTCTAATTGTGTTTTAAGTGCATCTTGGGATGACGAGAAGACCCTCCAGGTACGCTTTTATTTTATTGCAATTTACTTTCTTGCAATTTACATTATTGCAATTTCATTAATCGCATCGCACTTACTTTTCTTGCATGATAAACAACTGTTGCATGAAAACCCACACCTTTAGGACAGTCCCTAAAACTGAAACCAAAACTAAGTTAAAAGTCATTGCAAGATAAAATTCACCGCCACAACATTTCAAAATATAAAACAACTCAAAATTTAATCACAAACGAACACAAAACTAAAATTACAATTAAATTAAAATGTCCCGTTGGATGATCGGGAATACCTCGGATGATGTAACCTACGTGTTGCTAACGGGATTTCCCACGGTCTAAATGAAAGTGTGGAACTCATTCAATTGAGTTTAGCAAATTCATTCTGGACTAAGTGAATCCGATAAAATAATGATGCCGAAGGATGGAACCGTGGGATCTTAACCGGTGTCGTTATAATCAACTTTAAGACTTGTTTTAATTAAAATATTGAAAACACTTGGAAATTAAGATTTTCTCTAAACCAAAACACTTTTCTCATCCCCTGATTTATGACTTCTAAAATTGAACCTCTGCAACAACAAGGAGCTCGGAGCATGGTGGGCAAAGCACGGCCATCGTCATCGCAGAAACCTCGAGTCTACTTCAACAAAACCTTCCTAGAATTAAATAAGAAAGCCATAGGACTTCGAGGTAGTTTGCCTAGTGCAACATAAATCCTCAACTCTTCGTTAGGCACTTGCATTGCAAATTAAGCCCTAACCGATCTTAGGATTCCGAGGTAGTCGTCCGTACGACAATAAACCCTCACATCTTCGAGGCTATTTGTTTGATTTTATCATACAAATATAAGCCCTAATTAATTAAAATTAGCAAGATCAAAACATTAAATAAATATTAGGGCTTTCCTAAACTCAAACCAAACAATAGGATAGTCGGGAAATTACCGAAGTTCACTTCGAATTCGTGATTTCTCCTACTTTTCTTCCTTTGAATTCCCAAAACAAAATGTTCCAAATTTGATCCATTCCCTATTGAAATTCCAAAATTCAATCCTTTGAAAACTTAAACTTTGAAATTCTTGAGAGCAGAATTATTGATTATTATCGAGAGTTTTCTTAGGTGATTTCCGTCACTTAAGATGTAATTAACTATAGGGGCTTGCCCTTATGGGAATTTTAAAGAACCCAGTAATATAAACCCCGTTTAATGCTTTCATATTAAGCAGGGAATTTGTCGGCTTATAAAATTGGTTCGCGTACCAAACGGATGTCACAAATCTTCTAGTTTATTTAATCGAGCCCCACCGTCGATCGATGTGTTCTATCCTTAGGGATAGCTACACGGTCTGTGGTGCGGTGCTCGTTTATATAAACTATTTGGGATGTGAGATCGGTTTAATCTCATATCTTAAAACCTACAAATTTAAAATTATTTTCAAAATCAAATACTACTTTTCAAAATTTTTTATTTAAATTAAATTAAAAATTCGCCGACAACTTCTGTTAGGCGAACCCCTTTTCAAAATAAAACACACGACCTAAAAATATGCCGACAATACTAGTCTATAAGGAGACATTCTAATAGGGGTCTTAAAAAGCAGTCCTATAAGCCCATAATGCGGTATCTAATCTAGCAGACGATTCTAATTTATGGATATCCACTGTTTTCTCCAAAAGTCTTTTAATTTCCCTATTCGATACTTCCGATAAACCACTAGTCTGGGGATGATAAGCAGTATAGATCCTATGAATATTGTTATGTTTTTCAATTAATCTCTTAATTTGATTATTTCTGAAATGGGATCCACCACCAGCTATAATTACTCTCTGCATTCCATATCTTGTAAATATATTTTTCTTTAAATATTTAAAAACACTCCGAGCATCACATCTTGGTAAAGCTACAGCTTCAATCCATTTCGTAACACAATCAACAGCGACCAATATATATAAATTTCCAAATGAAGGAGTAAATGGTCCCATAAAATCTAATCCCCATGCATCAAAAATTTCAACTTCCAAATTTTAATTCAGAGGCATTTCATTTCTTCTAGAAATATTTCCTACTCTTTGACATCGATCACAAAATTTGACATATTTATAAACATCACGAAAAAGAGTTGGCCAATAAAATCCAGATTGTAAAATCTTATAAGCCGTTTTATCAACACCAAAATTACCTCCAAATTTAGAATCATGACATCTCTAAATGATTGGATTAATTTCATGTGGCACACATTTTCTAATAATCAGATCCTTACACTGTTTATATAAATAGGGCTCATCCCAAAAATAAAATTTTGCATCATATTTCATTTTTTGTTGTTGTTTCCTTATTAAATCCGATGGTATAATATCACTCACAATATAATTCACAATATCAGTATACCAAAGCAAATTCTTTTCCATAAAAATATACAATTGTTCATCTGGAAAAGTTTCTGTAACTTCCTTGTCAAACACAGATAAATTATCATATTCTATTCTTGACAAATGATCAGCAATTTGATTATCAGATCCTTTCTTATCAACTATCTCAAAATCAAATTCTTGCAAAAGGAGTATCCATCTAATCAATCTAGGATTAGCATCCTTCTTTTGCATTAAATACTTAATAGTTGAATGATCACTATGCATTATACTTTTAGTCTCAATTAAATAAGGTCTAAACTTATCAAAAACAAATATTATAGCTAATAACTCCCTTTCAGTAGTGGTATGATTAATTTGAGCATTATTAAGAGTTTTACTAACATAATAAATGACTTTGAAAGTTTTATCATACCTTTGCCCCAACGCAACTCCAACAGCATAATCACCAGCATCACACATCAATTCAAAGGGTTCTCCCAATCAGGTGAAACAATTATAGGAGCAGTGATTAATTTTTCTTTAAGTGAATTAAAAGCACACAAACATTCATCATTAAAATCAAACTTCCTATCATTTTCTAGAAGTTGGCACAAAGGTTTAGTAATTTTAGAAAAATCTTTAATATAACGCCTGTAAAATTCAGCATGTCCTGATAAACTCCGCACCTCTCTCACAGTAGTGGGTGGTGGTAATCTCTCAATCACTCAAATTTTAGCAGGATCGACCACCATACCATATTCAGAAATTTTATACCCAAGCACTATTCCTCCTACAACCATAAATTGACATTTTTCCCAATTCAGAACTAAATTTGTTTTCTCACAGAGTTTTAAAACATTTGCCAAGTTTTCCAATCAAATATCAAATGAAGTTCCAAACGCAGAAAAATCATCCATGAAAACTTCTATTCCATTATCTATCATACTACTAAAGATAGACATCATACATCTTTGAAAAGTTGCAGGTGTGTTACACAGTCCAAAATGAATTCTTCGAAAAGAAAATATTCCATAGGGGCTAGTAAACGTTGTCTTTTCTTGATCCTCAGGAGCAATAGGTATATGATGATAACCAGTATATCCGTCCAAAAAGCAATAGTACTTGTGTCCAACAAGTCTATCCAACATTTGATCGAGAAAAGGATGAGGAAAGTGATCTTTTCGGGTGGCAGCATTCAGTTTTCTATAATCAATACAAATTCTCCATCCATTCACTTGTCTAGTAGGTAAAATTTCATTCCTTTCATCCACTTCCACAGTCACTCCACCTTTCTTCGGTACACAATGGATTGGACTTTCCCAAGTACTATCAGAAATAGATAAATAATTCAAACATCAAGCCATTTTAAAATTTCCATCTTAACTACTTCTTTCATTATAGGATTTATTCTCCTTTGCGGATCAATTTTAGGTTTATGTTCTTCATTTAATAAAATTCTATGCATACAGATCGAAGGACTGATTCCTTTAATATCTGCCAAAGTCCATCCAAAAACCTTTTTGTATCTTTTTAAGATATCCAATATTTTTTGTTCTTGATATTCTGTTAACTCTGAAGATACAATAACTGGTAGGGTAGATGATTCTCCTAAGAACATATACTTTAATTGCTTAGGGAGAATTTTCATCTCAAGTTCAGAAGGATTAACAATAGATGAAATTAAACTTTTTATCTCCACCTTCCATGGTATCTAACACTTCAAATTTCTCCTGAATATATTCCAACTCCTTATTCATCCCATTATCTGAATATTTTCCATTTCCAGTTTCATCTTCAATTATATTTTCGCATTCCACTTTCTTTTTAAACATCTATTTAAAATAATCATTTCTCAAATATTCACAGACTTCCATCCTAAAACATTCATTATCTTTTACAACTGAGGGATACTTCATAGACTTCAAAATATTAAAGGTCACCTCTTGATCATTAACTCTCATAGTTAATTCTCCTTTTTGAACATCAATTAAAACTCTTCCAGTAGCTAGGAATGGTCTTCCTAAAATAATTGGAATATCTTTATCTTCCTCCATATCAAAAACAATAAAATCTACAGGAAAGATAAATTTATCCACTTTCACTAACACATCTTCTATCACTCCCTTAGGATAAGTAATGAACGATCAACTAATTGAAGAGTTATAGATGTAGGAGAAATTTCTCCAATTCCCAATCTTTTGAAAGTTGATAAAGGCATAAGGTTAATACTAGCTCCAGATCACATAAGGCTCTTCCAAAAAACTTTTCACCTATAACACACGGGATAGTGAAACTACCAATATCTTTAAGTTTTTTAGGAAGCTTCTTCTGAATTATTGCACTGCACTCTCCGCTAAGTGCAACAGTCTCATGATTCGTAAACTTTCTCTTCTTTTTAAGAATGTCCTTTAAAAAATTTTATAATCAGGCATCTGTTATAATGCTTCAAGAAAAGGTATATTTATTGTTAACTTCTTAAGGATTTCCAAAAATTTTCCAAATCTGTTATCCCTATTCTTCTGCTTCAATCTTTGACGAAATAGAGGAGTTGGTTTCTCAACAGTAATCTTCATTGGTTCAAGAGGATATTCCAGGTCTGGATAAATCTTATTCAAACCTGTTTCAATATTCACCTTCTCCTTCTCTTCTTCAACTTCTTTCTGCACTCTAGTTTCTAATTCTTTTCCACTCCTTAATTGAATAGCCTTTAAGTTGCTCCTTGTTTTGATCTTTCGGATTGATCTCCACATTACTAGGAAGCGTTCCGGAAGATCTATTATTAAGCGAAAGTAAAAATATGTCCCGATTGATTTTCAATATTTTTGATCCCAACACCTCGAACTTGTAATTGGTTACCCATATTCAAAATCATTTCATCTGTAGACAACTTCTTATCCTTAAACTGTGGGTTATTATTAAATTCAGGAGGATAAGATGGTCTAAAGTTAATATTCCCTTGGTTGTTTGAGTTTCCAACTGGGTTCATAGAATTGTGCCCGCATTGTGGGTTCACAT
>JAKZJZ010000285.1:0-57836 GCA_022702705.1 Papilionanthe hookeriana x Papilionanthe teres | reverse complement strand
ATCTCTCTTTATCTCTCTCTCGCTGTCACATCTGTCTCTCACATTTGACCCTCGCATTATGCCTTACCGTCTCTCTCTCGCTCTCCATCCCTCTTTCACTCTCTTAATCCCTCTCTCTCTCCCACACTCACCGTCTCTCTATTTTTGCTCCCTCTCTCGCTCGCTCAATCTCTCCCTCTCTCCGCTCTCTATTCCCTCGCAATTTGTTCTCTCTATTTGTCTTTCACACTCTCTCCTTTTCTTGCTCCCTCATTCTCTCTGTTCAGTTTCTCTCTCACTCTTACTCCGTCACTCTTTCTCACTCTATGTTCACTCTCTCACACACTCTAACTTATGTTTCTCTCTCCTCTTTCACCTCTCAATTTTTCTCTCCTCTCCCCCTGTCTCTTACTTCCTTCCTTCCCTCCCTCTCTCTCCCTCACTCTTCCTCTCTCTCAGATACACTATCACTCTCCCCCACACAATTTCATCAGGTTCAATCCTGCTTTATCTCTCACAAAGTTACATTCTCTACCCCTCTCTCCCTCTCGCTCACTCTCTCTATATCTTCCCTCACTCTTTCTTCTCTCTCACTCTCACTTCCTCTTTCATTCCCCCCTCTTTCTCACTCTCACCCTCTCTTGCTCTTTTCTTTTTTTATAACGTATCATTTTTCTTTCTATTTTACTCACTCCCTCTCTCTTGCTCTCTTTTATCACTCCCTCCTATCTCTTTACTCACTCTTTCTCTCCACCTATCGCCCAGTCTCTTCCTCCCTCTCTCTCTCTTCCGCCTTCTGTCTTGCTATATTTTTTCTCCCTTTATCTCTATATATCCTCCTCTATATCTCCCTCTCTCTACCACTCACTTCCAAAATTTTGCTTTATCTTCCTTGAGTCATTCTTCTCTCTCTATTACGATCTCACTCTCTCTTCTTTTCACTCTCTGGCTATTCCTTCAATCACTATCACTCCCTCCCTCTCTCTCTTTGTTTTTATTCACTCCCTCTCTTGCTCACTCTCATTTTTTATTTCATCACTCTTTATCATTTGCTTGCTCTCTCTTTCCCTCCCTCTGTCCGCTCTTGCTCTTTCATCTATCACCCTCTCTTATCTCTCTTTACTCACTCTTTCTCTCTCTCTCACTCTCACTCCCTCACACACTCTCTCTCAATTCCTTGAGTCTCTCTTCTCTCTCTTTGCTTTATCTTCATTGTGTGTGAGAGAGTGAACAAGAGAGTGGAAGAGATAGAGCTTGTGTGTTAAAGAAATGGGAGAGAGAGAGGGAGGGAGGGTCTGAAAGAGGGAGGAAGAGAGGGAGAATGTAAGAAAATGTGAGAAATAGTGAGATAGAGATGAGGGGGAGGTAGAGAAAAAAGAGCACGATAGAGAGATAAGAGCAAGACAAAGAGGAGATAGAGAACAATAGTAATAAGAAATGGAGGAGGAAAGTGAGAGTGTGGGAAAGAGCAAGAAAGGGAGCTGAAGAGATTGAAAGAGAGAAAGTACAAGAAGATATGCATTTGAGAGAAAGGGATGTAGGAAATGATGGAGTGCAAGAGGGAGAGAGAGATAAAAGAAAGGGAAGGACTTAGAGGGTGGGTAAGAAAAGTGAGAGGGACAAAGGAAAGGAGAGCAAGAGAATGAGTGAGAGAGATTGAGAGAGAGAGAATGAGGGGAATGCAGAGAGGTTGAAGGAGGGAGTGAAAGAGTGTGTGAAAGAGAGAGGAGAAGAGAGAAAGAGAGAGACATATAGAGGGAAGGAGGAAAGTGAGAGAGGGGGAGAAAGAGTTGGGGATATGTGGAGAGGAAGGGTGAAAGGAATGACAGTGAAGTGAAAAAAATAAAAGATAGATTAGGAGAGAAAGAATAGAAAATGAGAAGGATAGAGGGACAAGTTAAGAGTGAGAATGATATAAAGATGATGAGAGGGACTGGGAGAGAAAGTGCAAGAGAAGGACTAGGAGAGAAAGAGCAAGAGAGGGAACAAGTGGAAGAGAGTGTGTGTGAGTGAGAGTAATAAACGAGAGAACAATAGAAGGGAGAGCAAGAACAATAGAAAATTAATAATGGAAAAAAGAGAGGGAGGGAGTGATAGAGATTGAAGAGAGAGGGAACAAGAGAGGAAGAGAGATGGAAAGAGAAATAGAGAGAGAAGTGAGTGTGATGGAAGATAGAGAAAAAGAGAGTAATAGTGGAAAAGTGGGAGAGAGAAAAAAAGAATGAGTGAGAGAGAGAGGGACTCTCACTTTTCCTCTCCTTTCTCGCACTCTCTCTCATCCTTTTTCTCTCAAACTCTCCCTCCACTGCCCTCCCTCTCACTCCCTCGATCTCAATCTCTCTTCCACTCCATCTCTCTCTCTTCTTCTCTCCTCACTCATTCTGCTCACTATCTTTTCCTCTCATTGTTCCTCTCTCACTTCCTCTCTCTCCCTCTTAAATCTTTCTTGCTCTCCGTCCCTCTCTCACTCCCTCTCTTTAATCTCTCTCCTTCTCTCTTTCTATCTCCCCCTTCCTTGCTCTCTCCCTTACTCATGCCCACTATCTGTCTCTTTCTCACTTTCTCTCCCTTTCTCTCTATATCTCTCTTTCTCTTATGTTTCTCTCTCTCTCTCTCTCTCTCTCTCTCTCTTGCTCTCTTTTCCCTCCTTTACTCAATCTTTCTTCCTATATATATCACTCTAACTGTCTCCCTTCCTATTATTTTCTCTCTTCTCTCTCTCCATTATCGTTGTTTATCTCTCTTTTCCTCTTCCTCACTCTCCATTCTTTATTTATTTCTCTCTTTTTCTCTCTCTCCATTCCTCGCTCCCTCGCTCTCTTTAATTTATCTCTCACTCCCTCACTTACCTTCTCTCTCCTTTTCTCTCTCTCACTTTCCCTCCCTAACTATCTCTCTCTTGCTCCTTTCCCCTACTCTCTCTATACCCACTCTCTCTCTTCAGCTTCACTCTCACCCTACTCCCTCTCTTTATCTATTAACACTCTACCATCTCTTCCACTTTCTATCACTATCTCGCTTGCACTCTTTATTCTCTGTCAACTTCTCTCTTAGTGCCCGTTTGTTGCAGCTTATGGGGAGCGGTGGTGTTTTCGTACTGCCGCCTCCCTGTTTGAATAACACGTTGGGGACAAATTTTTGATACCGCTCCTACTGCGATTATCCCTTTCCTTTAGTACCGTCGCAAGCGCCCTCGAGGCAGATTATCGCGCGTTCAGGTTCCCTGTGCCCTTCTCGAGCCCGTGTGCCTTCTCGCACTCTCCTTCGAGTGCCTCCCCAATCTTCTCCCCCTCTGCTAACCTTTGGCGAGTTCTTTGAGTCCGAGCAGTTCGACAAGTTCTCAGCGTTGTACTCCTTCTCCTTCTTCTTCCCAATGCCTGACATTAGGTTTTTTTATGTTTTTCCATGCTGTAGATCTATTATTCCTTCTCCTTCTTCCCTATTACCCGACATAAGGTTTCTTTTTTTCATGGTGTAGATCTGTTATTCCTTCTCCTTCTTCTTCCCTAATACCCGCATTAGGAAATTTTTTTCCATGTTGTAGATCTGTTAAATGCAAAACCTTTCGATTGTTTTGAATGGTAGATCTGTTTACCAAAAAACACAACCCTCTGTTTTTTCATAATTTGTTATTTGCAATAAGGTGTTCTGAAAAAGCTGCCCCAAATAGCAAACTGCTTACAGGGGCAGTTTAGTCATTTATCAATCAACATCTAGAATAAGCTGTTCTGAAAAGCTCCCACAAACGGCAAGCCAGATTATTCTGATAATCTGCAGATTATCAAAATAATCTGCTTATCAGTAGATTATAAATAATTAAAAGCTGCCCCAAACAGACCCTTACGCTTTCACTCATTCTATTTCTCTATCCCCCACTCTCTTTCTTTACTTCTCTCATCCTCTCTCCTACTTTCCCTTCCTGGCTATCTCTCTCCTCTCGTTCTCTCTCTCATTCCAGAGGAGTGGGGAATAGATAATGAGGGGGAGGAAAAGAGAGAGGGAAAGATAGAGGGGAAGGAGAAGAGGATAGAGATATAGGGAAGGAAAGAGAGTGTGTGAGAGTGAGCGAGTGTTAGAAAGTGGAAGAGAGGGAAAAATGTATGGAGAGAGAAAAGAAGAGATTATGTGTCTTTCTCTCTAGATCTCCTTCACCCTCTCAAACTTGCTCTCTTTATCGGTCTCATTCTCTCCCTCTATCGTTCTCACTCCCTCAATCTTGCCTGCTCTAGGTCTCATGTAGCTCACTCTTTTCTCTCCAGCTCAACACTCATACACTCTCTCCCTCTCACAATCTCTCTCCATCTTTCTCTTTAGATCTCTTTCACTCTCTCACACTCATACACACCCTCTCTCTCGCTCTCTAACTTTTATCTCTCCCAATGCCTCTCACTTCTTTCTCATTATTTCTCACATTCTCTCACACTTATCTCGCTCTCTCCCTCTCTCTCTCCCTCTCTCTATCTCCTCTTTCTCTCACTCTCCTTTCATTACTCTTGTTTTCACTCACTCCCTTTCTATTTATATATTTCTCTTGATCCCTCCCTCACTCTCTTTAATTCTCTCATTCTCTATCTCTCTCTTCTCTTCCTTTAACCCTTGCTCACACTCTCTCTTCTATTCTCTCCCTCACACTCTTTTCCTATTTCTCTCTGAACTTTTCACTCTTGCTACTGTACTCTTTAACGCTCTCACTCTCTCCCTCTATCATTCTCAATGCCTCATTCCACTCTCTAGGTCTCCCTTGTGTAATTCATTCTTCTCTCTCCATCTTATACACTCATACACTCTCTCACTCTCTTAATCTCTCTTAATCTCAGCCTCTTCAACTCCATTTCTTGCTCTCTATGTCACTCTCTGTTACCATTTTGCTTTTTCTCTCTCACTCTCTCCTCTCCCTCCTTTACTCCATCTTTCTGTCTTCTCTCTCTTTCCCTTCTCTATTATGCTCTCTCACTCTCTCTTTCTCATTCTCTATTCCCTTTTTCTATCTTATACTCTCTTATACACTGTACTTTGTTGCTTACTATTCTCTCTTTTCTTTTACTTTTCTCTAGCTCTATCTCCCACTCACTCTCTCTCTCTCCTCTCTCTCTTTATCCATCCCTCCCTCTCATTTTCTTATTTCTCTACCTCCCTCCCACTCCTTACCTTTATCCCTCTCTTTCTTGCTCCCTCCCTCACTCTATATTCTTCCGTTCTCTCCTCACTTCATACCCCTCACTCACTCTTACTCGATGTTCTCTTAGTCTCTCTTCTCACTCTCTCTTCCCTTCTCTTTCCTGCTCTCTCTTTTTTATCCCACTCACTACTTCCTTTTATCTCTCTTTCTCACTCACTCTCTTCATCTCTCTCTCTTGTTTCTCTTTGATACTTCCTTTATCCCTCACCGAGTCTCTCTCGATCTCCCTCCCACTTTCACTCCCTTCATCCCTCACTTTTTGCTGCTCTCATTATCTCCCTCTTCCTTACTCCCTTTCTCGCTCACTCACTCTTTCCCTCTCTCCCACTAGCTTTTCCCTTACACTCTTTTCTCTCTATTTCTCTCTCGTACTATCTCCCTTCCTTGCTTCTATTCCTCTCTTTGGTTTCACTCTCTTACTCCCTCATTCCCTCTCTCTTTCTTGCTCCATGTTCACTCTCTCTTCTATTGCTCTCTCTCTTTGCTCTCCTCGTAATCGTTCTCTCCCTCTCTCCCAAATTCTCTTGTTTCCTTCCCTACGTCCCTCTCTCTCCCTTTCTCACTATTCTTTCTCTATCTCACACACTCTCCCTATCTCCCTCTCACTCTCTTCCATTTCACCCCCTCTCTCTCCCACAATGCCTCATTCTCTACCCCTCTCTCCATCTCTCTCACTCTATCTCTATTTATTCCTTAACACTCTCTTCTCTCTCACTGTCTTCCTCTCTCATTCCCACTCTCTTCCATTCCTCTAACTCCCTTCATCAACCTCTATCATTCTCACTCTCGCCCTCCCTTGCCCTTTTCTCTGTTTAAGCTTTATCACTATTTCTTTCTCTATTTCTCTCTCCTTTCTCTCTCACACAAACTCTCTATTGCTCTCTTTTATACTCTCTTATCATTTTACTCACTCTTTCTCTCCAACCATCTATCACTCTCTCTTCAAATCTCGCTCTATATCTCCCTTTCTGCCTCTTACTCAATATCTTTTGCTCTATCTTCCCTGAGTCTCTCTTTTTTATCGATTTCTATCTTACCCTCTCTCCCACTCTCCCTCCCGCTCCCTCTTCAATCCTTATCTTCACTCCCTCTCTTGTTCTCTCTCTCTCACTCTCTATTTAATTTCTCTTTGTTGTTTATTTGCTCTCTTTCGCCTCTCTCTATCTCTTTCTTTCTCTATCTTCTATCTCCCTCTCTTCTCACTCTTTAATTACTCTTTCTATCCTTTCATTCTCTCTCTCACCCTTCCTTCTTCTCACACTCTCTCTCAATTCTCACACTATCTCTCACTAATTCTCTTACTCTCCTTGTCATCACTCCCCTCTCTCCTCTCACTCTCTCTTCCTCTATCCCTACCTCTCTTGCTCTCACTCTCCTTCCCCCTCTCTAACACGCACAGGCTATTCTCTCCCTCTATCCCTCCCACGCACTTCCTCTTAACCTTTCCATCTATCTGTCTTGCTCTCTCTCTCACACATTCATTCTCCTCTTCACCCTCCCTCTCTCCCTCTCACTCACTCCCTCTTGCTCCATCTTCCCCACTCACTTATCTCTCTATTCCTCTCTCTTGCTCTCTCCTTCCATCACTCTCTCTTACTTAAATCTCTCTCACTCCCTCTCTCTTTCTCACTTGTTGTCTCTTTTACTTTGTATTATGTTGGCCTCTCTTCTTTGATTTTTTTCTCACACACTATCTCCCACAAAAATTCTCTCTTGATCTCTCTCTTGCTTTCATTCACTCCCTTTCAATTCCCTCTAAATCTCTTCCCTCTCCCTTTCTCTCTCCTTCTCTCTATTAAAGTTCACTCTCACTCTTATCCCCTCTCTTTCTCACCCTCTTTTCTCTGCCTCTCTCTCTTGCACGCTCTATATGCCCCTCATTCTACCTCTCTATCTCCATCTCCCTCTTTCTCTCACTATCTTCTCTCCAATTTCTCTCTCACTCTCTCTCTCCTTATCTCGCTCCCTTCTCTCTTCAATTTAGCTCAATCCCTTCTTTTCTCTTTCTCACTCTTTGTTATCTCTCTCCATACTGTTGATCCCTCTTCTCTCACTATTTATTTTTGGCCATCCTCACACCCTCTCTCCTCTCTCTCCATTCATTCCCTCTCTCTCTAACTCAGTTTCCTAAATCTATCTCTCTCACACATTCTTCCCTCTCTCCCTCTCTCCCTTTACATCTCCTCTGTCTCGCTCTTTATCATCCATTCTTTTGCTCTCCCTCCCTCTCCCTTAATGCTCGCTCTTTCTTGCTCTATCTACCACCACTCTATTTCTCTAACACTCTCTTCCACTCTTGCTCCCTTTATATCTCTATTTCTTTCTCTTACCACTCATGCTCTCACTCTCTCACTCTCTATTTTATCTCTTTCTTGGTCTTTTGTTCTGTCATATGTTGCCCTTTATTCCCTCTTTCTCTCCCTCTTTCCCTACACTCTCTCTCACTCTCCCTCTCTCCCTACTTCTCTCTCTTCCAATCCCTCTCGCAGCTCTCTCTGTCTTTCACTCTCTCTACCTCTTCTCTCTCTCTCATTATTCCTCACCTTCTCTCACACATAACTTCCTCTCTCTTCCACTCTCATTCCCTCCCTCCCTTTGCTTCTCTCTCCTCACACTAGCTCTCTTCTCTCTTCTACATCCTTCCCTTTTCTCTCTCAATGCCCATCACTATTATTCTCTCCCTGTTGATCTCTCCTCGTTCTCTCTTTCTTACACTCTATTCTCTTTTTCTATCTTATGCTCTTTTTCTCTCTTTATTGGTGCTCTCTCTTCACTCTTTCATCTCACTCTTCTTTCCCTCCATCCTCCACTCTTTTTCCCTCTCTATTGCTTCCATCCCTTTCTTTCTCTTCTCTCCCTCCCTCCTTCCTCCCTTACTTCAACCCTCCCTCCCACTCTTTCCCCATCTACCTTTCTATCTCCCTTTCTCATACTCTCTTTCTTCCTAGCCATTCTTCTATTCTCCCTATCTCTTTAAGTCTCACTCACTCTCTTTTACTCAATCTTCCATCAGTCTTTCTTCTCTCTATATTTAATTTTCACTCTCTATTGCTCTCTCTTTAATCCATCTTACTTCCTCCCTCCATCTCTCTTTCTCACTCACTCCATTCCTCTCTCTATCACAATATCTATTTCATCTATCTTTATCTCTCTTATTCTCTCTCTCAATCTCTATTTTATCTCTCTCTCTTTTGACACCTTTTATCCCTCTCTACCTCTTTTTCTCTCTTTCTTGCTCCCTATCTCACTCGCTCATTTTCTTTCTCTATCATGCTCTCTCTTCCCTCATTTTTTCTTTATTTATTATGTAACTTTCTCCCTTTCTTGCTTCTTTCCCTCTCCTTCATTTCACTGTCATTCTTACTCCCTCCTCCCACTCTCTTTCTCGCTCCATGTTCACTATCCCTCTCTTTATCATCTATTCTATTGCTCTCCCACTCTCCCCTTCTCACTCACTCATTTTTGCTTTATCTTCCAACACTCTATTTTTCTCTCGCATGCTCTCTCTCCCTCTCCCTCTTCAATCTTTCTTTCGACCTCCATCTCTCTCTCTCTACTTTTTTGTCTTTACCACTCATGTTCTCTCTCACATCTCTCTTTTCACCTCGATCTCTCCCTCTTTTAATCCCTCTTCCCTCTCTATCTCCCTCTCCCTCTCCGTATCTCACTCCTCTCTCTTTTCATTCACTTCCTCTCCTTTCCTCTCATTTTCTCTATCACTCTCTTTTCTCACTTTCACTTTTCTCTATTTCTCTCTCCCTTTATCTCTCTCTCTCTCATCCTTTCTCACTCATTCTCTCCCTCTACTACCCTCCCTCTCACTCTCTATATCTCAATCGCTCTCCCTCTTTGCCCGTATCACCTTCTCACTCAGTCTTACTCTACCTCCCTATCTCAAACTTTCTCTCTCTATCTCATTCTTTTCCTCTCTCTCTTATTTATCTCTCTTTACTCACTCTTTATCTTCCTATATCTATCACTCTAACCTCTCACCCTTCCTCTCATTCTCTCTCCTCTCTCTCACCCCCTCTATATTCCACCTCGCTTTATTTCTTTCTCTCGCTATATCCCACCTCTTCTCCCTCGCTCGCCCTCCCTTTTTCGCTCTTTTAATCTCTCTATATCTCCCACACTCCTTATCTCTCACTTTCTTGCTCCCTCACTCCCTCGCTCGCTCTCTCCCTCTCTCACGCTCACTCTTCCCTCACACTCTCTTCTTTTTATTTCTCTCACAGTCTCTCCCTTTCTCGCTCCCTCTTTCTCTTTCTTCAGTTTCACTCTCACTCCCTCTCTCTTTCTCAGTCTATGTTCACTCTTTGTCACTCACTCTCACTTATGTTCTCTTGTCCTCTCTCTCTTCTCCCAATCTTTCTCTTTCTCTCTCCCCTATCTCTTGCTTCCTTCCCTCCCTCGGACTCTTTCTCTCTCTTTCTCTCACTCAGACACACTATCTATATCCTTCTCTCACACTCTTCCGGTTCATCCCCCATTTTCATCCCACAAAATCTCATTCTCTTCTCTCTCTCTGTCTCTATCATTCTCTGTAGATCTTCCCTCACTCTCTCTTCTCTTCCACTCTGTCTTCCTCTCTCACTCTCAAGCATCAATCTCTCTCACACTCTCTCTCTCTGTTTCTCTCTCTTTTCACCCTCTTCCTCTCTCATCCTTTTCTCTATTTATGCCTTATCACATTTTCTTTCTCTTTCGCTCTCTCCCTCCCTCTTTATCTCACACACACTCTCTCTTACTTTCTTTTATCCCTCTCTCTTAACATTTTACTCACTCTTTCTCTCCAACCATTACTGAGTGTCTTCCTCCCTCCCTCTCTCTGTCTCTCTCACCCTCTATCTCTTTCTATCTCTACCTCGCTCTTCACTTCTCACTTCCTATCAACTTCTCAATCTTCCCCGAGTCTCACTTTTCTCTCTATTTTTGTCGTACTCTCACACCCCTTATCCCTCCCTCTCTTTCCTCAAACCCTATCACTTGGTATTTTCCTCTCTCTTTTGTTGCTTTTTAATCTCGTTCCTTCTCTCACTCCATCCCTCACTTTTTCTTGCTCTCCCTCTCTCCCTACTTCTCTCTCTTTCAATCCCACTCTCAACCCTCTCCCTCATTCTCTCTGCCTCTTCTCTCTCTCATTATTTCTCACCTTCACTCACAAATCTCTTACTCTCCCTCCATCTTTTTCTCCCTCCATCCCTCTCTCCTACTCTCTCTGTATATCTCACTCTCTTTACCTTTTTATTCTTCTCACGCTCTCCCACTTTCTTTATATATCTTTCTCTCACTCCATTGTTCACTCTCTTTCTTTATTTGTCACTTCTCTCCCACTTCCTCTATCTCTCTGATCCCTTTCATCTCTCCCTCTATCTCGCACATTCATCTCATTCTAATTGTTTCTCATTTTGTGATACATTTCTCTCCCATCCTCCCTCCCTCCATCCCTTTTTCATTATTTAACTTCCTCCCTCCTTCCCTCCCTTTCTCTTTCGTCTATCTCTCTCTCACACACTCTATCTCTCTCTTTCAGTCTCACTGTCTCTTGTTCTCTTTTTCCTCACTCTCTCATCACTCAATTTCTCTCTCTTACACGCTCTCACTCTTTCCTTATCTTCCCTTTCTCACTCTTACACTATCCCTCTCTCTCTTTCCACATGATTACTCTCACCATCTCTCTTTTCCTCTCTCCTTTTCTCCCTATCACTCTCTCTTGCTCTCTTTTGCCTCACTCTCCATTTTTTTATCACTATTTTATTTTCTCTCCGCCTTTATCTCATGCTCTATCTCTATCTCTCTCTATCTACCAATTTATCTATATATTTTCTTGTTCTCTCACAATCAATCCTTCATTACTATCATTTTCTAACACCACCTCTCTCCGCTCCTACTTCACTTTGGTCTTCCTTTCTCTCTTCTTCTCTCTCGCATTCTGTCATTCTCTCTCTCTCCTCTCTCTCTCTTGCTCTTTCTTCCGTTACTCTCTATTTTCTCTCTATTTTGTCTATGTTTCTTGGTCCTTCTCTCCCTTTCTTCAATCTCTATTCACCTCTACTCTTACTCTTCTATCTGTTATCCCTCGCTCAATCTCCCTCTCCCTCCCTGGCACTCTCAATCCCTTTCACTATCTCTCACACTCTCTTCTCTCTCTCTCTCTCTCATACACGTGCACTTTCTCTTCCTCTTTCTTTCCCTCCCTCGCTCTCCCTCTCTCACTCATTCTTTTCTTCAGCGTCCGTCTCACTTACTATATATTTTATTCCTATTTCTTTTATGACTATTTCTTTCCCTCTATCTCCCACTCCTCTCTCTCTCTCTTTCTCTCCATCATTCATTCTCTTTGTCACTCTCCCTTTTCTCTATTTTTCATGCTCTCACTCAACTCCATTCCTTCTAATCTCTCGCTTTCTATCTCGACTCCATCTTATTTTCCCTCTCTTATGTCCTCTTCCATCTCAAACACTCTCTTTTTCTCTCCAGGTCACCCTCTCAATCACTCCGTCACTCTTTATTGCTCTTTTTTGCTCTCTATCTTGCTCACTTCTTCTTATTTGCTCTTTCTAGGTCTCCCTTATGTCACACACTCTCTTAGAAGCACATTCTTTATCCCCTCTCTATATGTCCTGTCTTTCACCCTTTCTCTCCACTATTCCACCCTCTCTCTCTCACTCCCTTAATTCCTTTTCTAACTCTCTATGGCTCTCCCTTAGATAGAGGGAGAGAAAGAGTGAGTGAAGAGACAGAAGAGAGAGGATAGAAGAAAGAGCAGGATAAAAACATAGAGGGGCAAAAGAGAGCAAAGAAATAACAAAGAGAAATGATATAGAGAGTGAGTGAGAGAGAGAAAGCAAGAGAGGGAGTGAAGATAGGGATTGAATAGTGTGCGGGTGCGGCGAGAGAGGGACAGAGGGTAAAGTAGAAATAGAGACAGAGGAGATACTCAAGGAAGATTGAGCAAAAGATAGTGGGCGAGAGGTAGACATAGGGAGATATGGAGAGAGAGGGGGAGAGAGAATAATGAGAAAGAGAGAGTGAGAGCGAGGGAGTGAGAGAAAAACATATATAAAGAAAGTGGGATAGAGTGAGAAGAGGAGTAAGGTAAAGGGAGTGAGATATATGGAGAGAGGGAGGGAGACAGTGAAAGAGGTATGGGAGAGAGGGAGGGTGACAGTGAAAGAGGTAGGGGAGAGAGGTAGAGATGTGTGAGAGAAGGTGATAAATAATGAGAGAGATAAGAGGCAGAGAGAGAAAGATAAAGAGAGGTGAGGGTGGGATATAAAGAGAGAGAAGAAGGGAGAGAGGGTTTGCAAGAGAGAGTGTGTGAGAGAAATAGAGAGAGAATAAAGGGAAACATAAAAGAGAGCAAAAGATAAAGAAAGAGAATATAATCGAGAGTGTGAGAGAGAACATGAGTGGTAAAAAGAAAGAAATAGAGAGATAGAGGGAGGTCGTGAGAAAGATTAAAGAGAGAGGGCGCAAGAGTTGGAGAGTGAGTGTGAGATAGAAATAGAGAGTGCTGGAAGATAGAGTAAGAGTGAGTGAGCTAGAATGAGAGAGAGAGGGAGAGCAAAATAATGGATCATAAATAATGAGAGAGAGGAGTTGTAAAGGGAGAGAATGTGAGAGAAAGAGAGATTGAGGAAAATGTAAGTGAGAGTGGAAGGGAGGGAGGAGTGAGAATGGGTTGAAAAGGAGGATGTACGAAGAGAAATGTGAGAAAAGAGGGAGCAACATTTTAGAGAGTAAGTGAGAGAAAGATAATAAAGAGTGAGAAAGAGAGAAGATGGGAGTGGGCTAAGTTTAGGGGAGGGAGGGAGCAATAGAAGGACTGAGGGAGTGAGAGAGTAATTGGGAGAGAAGAGAGCGAGAGAAGAGGGAGTCGAAGATAGAGAGGTTGAATGAGGGGGAGAGAGACCAAGAGAGAGTGAGAGAGAGAAGGAAGGGTGAGAAAGAGAGTGAGTAAGAATGAGAGTGAAATTAGATTGAGAGAGGAGAAGAGAAAAGGGAGAAGGATGAGATATTGAGGGAAAAGAAAGGAAGTGAGATGGAGTGAAAGAAGAGAGGCTGTGGGAAGATCAAGTAAGAGTAAGTTAGTGAGGGGTAAAGAATGGGGAAGAACAAGTAAAATGATGAGAGAGTGGGAGTAAGAGAGAGGGAGATAGGGAGGGAAAAATGGAGAGCTAGAGAGGGCACGAATGAGGGAGTGAGAATGATATATGGAGAGAGTGATAGCTATAAAGAGTACAATAGTTAGAGAGTGAAACAGATCTAGAAAGAAATAAAGAAGGAGAGTGATAGAGAGAAGATGATTAAGAAAGTGAAAGAGAGAGAGCGAGAAGAGAGAAAAAAAGATATTAGGAAGGTGAGATGGGAGAGAGTGTCAGTGAGGGAGGGAGGAAGGGAAGAGAGATAGAGAGCAAGAGAATGAAGAGAGAGTGAGGGATGGATCAAGAGAGATATATTGATAGAGAGGGAGAGAGTGAGAACAAGAGTAAGGAAAAGAGAGTGATAGATTGAGGAGACAGAGAGAGTGACGAAGAGAGGGAGAGAGCAAGTGAGAGGGAGAACTGTGAGAGAATGTGAGAAATAATGATTGAGAAGAGAGAGGGATTGATAGAGATAAAAATTAGAGAAGAAGAGAGGGGGTGTGTGGGGGATAGGGGAGAGAATGACTGGGCAAAGAGAGAGATTATGTGTGTGTGTGAGAAAGAGAGAGTGAGGAAAAAACATAAGAGAAAGGGTTAGAGAAGTGTGAGCTCGAGAGAACGAAAGAGAGAGTGAGGGAAGGATCCAAAGATATATATAGATAGAGAGGGAGAGAGAGAACAAGAGTATGGAAAAGGGAGTGAGATACATAGAAGAGCAAGAGTGGGAGGGAGAGGAGAGAGAAATAGAGAAAGAAGTGTGTGAGAACGTGATAAAAAATGAGAGAAAAAGAGGGACTGAGAGAGATACAAGTTAGAGAGCGAGAGAGAGAGTGCATGTGAAAGATAGGGGCAGAGGCTAGAGGGTGAAGGAAGGAATGGAGCTTATGTGGGTGAGAGGGAGAGAGATTGAGAGAGAGTGTGAGAGAGTGTATGAGTCTGTGTGAGAGCTCGAGGGAGAGTGTGAGTGAGATAAAAGTTGAAGGGTGAGCTACACAAGGGAGTCCTAGAGAAGTGAGAGAGTGTGGGCGAGGGAGAAGAGAATAGAGACAAAGAGCAAGAGAATGAAAAGAGAGTTAGGGAGTGATCAAGAGTGATATATTGATAGAGAGGGTGAGAGTGAGAATAAGAGAATGGAAAAGAGAGTGAGAGATAGAAGAGGCAGAGAAAGGGAGATTGAGAGGGAGGGTGAGAGGGAGGAGAGAAGTGTGAGAATGTGAGAAACAATGATTTAGAAGAGAGAGGGATTGAGAGAGATAAAAGTTGGTGAACAAGAGAGAGGGTGTGTGGGGGATAGGGGAGAAAAGGCTGAGCAAAGAGATAGATTGTGTGTGTGTGTGTGAGGAATTGGGAGTGAGGAAAAAACATAAGAGAGAGTTAGAGAAGTGTGAGCGCGAGAGAATGAAAGATAGAGTGAGGGAAGGATCAAGAGAGATATATAGACAGAGAGGGGGGAGTGAGAAAAAGAGCAAGGAAAAAGAGTGAGAGATAGAGGAGACAGAGAGGGTGAGGGAGAGAGGGAGAGAGAAATAGAGAGAGAAGAGATGGGGATTGAGAGAGATAATAGTTGGAGAAGGAGAGAGAGTGTGTGTGAAGGATAGTGAGAGAGGCTAGAGAGTGAGAGGAGTATGGAGCTTAACTGGGTGAGAGGGAGAGAGATTGAGAGAATGTGTGAGAGAGTGCATGCATGTGTGAGAGCTTGAGGGAGAGTGTGAGTGAGGTGGAGAAAGAAGGGTGAGGTACACAAGTAAGTCCTAGATGGAGCAAGAATAAGGGAGTGAGAAGGATGGAGAGAGAGTGATAAAGAGAATTTGAGTGGGATAATGAAAGAGTTCTATAGAGAAAGAGGAAAAGTGAGTAATAGAGATGGGGATGAGAAAGGGAGTGAGAAAGAAAGATAGAGGGGGAGTGAGATTGATTAAAGACAAAGCAATAGAGAAAATGTGATAGAAAGTGAAAAGGAAATAAGGATAGAAGAGAGATTGAGGGAAGATTTTGTATAAGAGAGTGAGAGGTCGAGAGAAAGGGAGAATGGAATAATGGCGAGATTGAGAATGCAAGAGAGAGAGTGAGAATGAGAGGCTCTCATAGGGAGCTAGGGAAGGAGAGGGAGGGAGGGAGGAAGTATGAGTGGAAGGGAGGGAGGGAGAGAAGAGAGAGAAGGAGATAGTGGGAAGGATAGAAGAAACAAAGTGAGAGAGAGAGTGGGGGAAAGGGGGAGAGAAAGAATATGATGAAAGAGAAAAGAGAGAGCAAAAAGGAGCATAAGATAGAAAAAAGAGAATATAGTGCAAGAAAGTGAGAGAGGGATAGAGAGCGAGGGGAGAGAATAATAGAGATGGGGATAGAGAGAGAGGAAAAGAAGATGCAGCAATGGAGAGAGCGGATGGAGTGCAAGAGAAAGAGCAAGATGGTAAGAGAGAGCAAGACAGAGATTGAGAAATAGAGCTTAAGAGGGTGAGAGGGAGAGAGATTGAGAGAGAGAGTCAGAAGTGTATGAGTGTGTGTGAGAGCTCGAGAGAAAGAGTGTGAGTGAGATGGAGAGAGAAGGGTGAACTACATAAGGGAGACCTATAGAGGGCAAGAATGAAGGAGTGAGAATGATAATGGCAGAGACAGAGAGTGATAAAGAGAATGAGTGTGGGAGAATGAAAGAGATCAATAGAGAAAGAGGAAAAGAGAGAAAGAGTGAGAGATAGCAAGAGTGAAAGGGCGAGGGAGCCAGGAAGAGAGAGAGAGATGGAGAAAGAATAGAGAGTGAGGGAAGTGAGGGCAAGAGAGAGGGAGCTAGAGAGAAACATAGAGTGAAATAAACATAGAGGGAAGGGAAGTAATAAACAATAAGAGAGAAGAGGGGTGAGAAAGAAAAGAGATAGAGAATGAGAGGACGATAGAGAGAGATTGAGTTATGAATATAGAGAGATAAAGAGAGAGAAAAGAGAGCAAGAGAGTTCGAGAGCGAGAGCGAGAAACATAATAGGGATTGAGAGAAATAGTGAGAAAGAGACATAGGGAGAAAGAGAGAGATAGAGGGCAAGAGTAAAAAGTGAGAAAAGATAGCTAAAGAGTGCAAAAGCGCGAGAGAGAAAAGCAGAATTGAGAGTAAGAGACATAGTAATAAAGGGAGAGAGTGAGAAAGAGAGAGAGAGACGACAAGAGTAAAGGAGAGAGTTAGAACTGGGGAGACAAAGAGAGTGAGAGATTGAAGAAGAGGGAGTGAGAGGAGAAGAATGTGAGTAAGATGGATACATGGAGTGAGATTTAGAGAATGAGTGAGAATAAGTGATGGAGAGAGGGAGATGGAGAGGGAGAAAGAGAGAGATAGAGACAGATTGAGATAGAGAGGGTGGAAGGGTGAGAAGTGGGAGAGATGGAGAGAGAATGGATAATCGAGGAAGAGAAAGTATGAGAGAGAAACTGAGAGAAGAGAAAGAGAGAGAACAGAGAGCAAGAGAGAGGGAATGGGAGAGAGCAATGGAGAAAATAAGAGGAAGGGAGGAAGATTGAGTGAGTAAGTGCAAGAGGAGAGAGATAGGGAGAAAGGGAGAAAGAGAGGGAGGAAGGGAGTGAAAGAGGATGGGATTGAGATAGAGAGGGAGAGTAAGAGAATGAATGAGAAGGAGAGAAGGAGAGAGGAATATAGAGAGATAGAAGGAGTGAGTAAAGAGAGAGAACAGAGAGATACAGAAAGAAGAGCAAAAGAGAGCAAACAAACAACAAACTGAGATGAAATAGAGAGAGGGAGTGAGATCATGAGAGGGATTGCAGAATGAACCGGAGAAAGAGACGGTAAGGTAGAAATAGATAGAGAAGAGAGACTTAAAGAAGATAAAGCAAAAGAGATAGAGAGTGTGAGCGAGATAGATATGGAAATTGTGCGTGAGAATAGAGAGTGTGAAAGATATCAACAGAGGGAGTAGGAATGAGAGTGAAGCTAAAGAGAGAGAGTGGGTGAAAAGAGAGAGAGAAAGGAGTAAGAGGGAGAATGATAGATGGAGAAAGAAAGAGAGTTAGGGAGGGAGAGTGAGAGAAAGAGGGAGAGAGAGAGGGAGAGAGATAATGAAAGAGAAAGAGGGAGAGAAGCGAGTGATGGACTACGAGTGAGAGTGAAATTAAAGAGAGTGAGCGAGCGAAGAGGGAGAGAGTGACAAAGCGAGAAAGAAATAGAGAGTGACGAAAAAAAGAGAAAAAGAGGAAGGTAGAGAGAAAAATAGAGAGGGAGCTAGAGAGAAAAAGAGAGAAAAATAAAGTGAGTGGGAGGGAGGAGGAAGAAAAAGTAATAAATAATTAGAGAGAAGAGGGGGTGAGAGAGAGAATGAGAGGAAGGTAGAGAGATTTGGAGAGATGGATATAGGGAGATAAAGAGTGAGTAAGAAGAGAGCAAAGAGAGCAAAAGAGAGCCGGAGAGAGAAACATAATAAAGAGTGAGAGATAGTGAGAAAGGGGGAGAGTGAGGAAGAGAGAGATAGAGGGTAAGATAAAAGTAGAGAGTGAGAAAGGAAGAGATAGAGGAAAAGAGTGAGAGAGGGTGAGAGAGTGGGTGAGAGAGGGGGAGAGAGAAAGTAGATTTATGTGAGAGAGATAGGAGAGCAAAAGAGAGCAAAAAATAGTGAGCATGATTGAGATTGGGAGGGAGATCAAGAGAACGAGTGAGAAGGAAAGGAGAGAAGGAGATGGAGTGGGAGAGATACTGAGATAGACAGAGTGGGAGGGAGGGAAGCCGGAAGGAGAGAATGAGAGAGAAAGGTTGAGAGAGAGACCAAGAGAATGGGAGAGGACGAGAGAGAGACATAGAGAAATATTGAGTTAGAGAAGAGAAAGCAAGAGAGAGATAATATGAGAGAGCGAAAGAGAAAATGAGAGGGAGGGAGAGGAAGTGAATGAGTGAGTGCAACAAGAGCGAGAGAGAGAAAGGAGTAAGATTGGGAGAGCGAGAAAGTGAAGGAAGTAGGATTGAAAGACAGAGGGATCGAGGGGGAAAGAAAGGTCTATGAGAGAAAATAAGAAATAATGACATGGATATGAAGGGAGACAGCAAGATGTAAGAGAAATTGAGAGAGAGTGTGAGGGAGGGAGATTGAGAGAGTGATTGAGAGATAGAGGGAGAGAGAGTGAGTAAAGAGAGAGAAGGGAGAGTGATAGAAGAAAGAGAAGGAGAGAGAGACAAAGAGGGGAAAAGAGAGAAAGAAAATAGTAAAAATAGATGAAATAGAGAGTGAGAGAGATGAAGAGAGGGAGTGAAGATAGGGATTAATGAGTGATGGAGAGGGAGGGAAGGACAGAGGGTGAGACAAATATAGAGAGAAGAGAAACTCAGGGAAGAAAGAGGAGAAGATAATGAGTGAGAATGAGAGAGAGGAAGATATATAGGGGATATGGAGATAGCGGGAAGGCAAGAGGGAGATAGAGAGAGAGATTGAATTAATGAAAGAGGGGGAGAAGGTGATAGGAAGAGAGTGAGAGACGGTTGGAGAGAAAGAGTGAGAAAAAGTAATAAGAGAGTGTGATAAAAGAGAGCAAGAGTGTGTGTGAGAGAGAGAAATAGAGAAAGAAGAAATGATAAAGCAAAAATAAAGAAAAAAGTGAGAGAAGGAGAGTGAGACAGAGAGAGATGGACGGAGGGAGTGAGAGAGAATGAAGAGAGTGGGAGTAAGAGAGGAAGAGTGAGTGAGATAGAAGAGAGAGTGATGGAAGATATAGAGAGAAAGTGAGAGTGAGGGAGATGGTGTAGAGAATGAGATTTAGTGGGAGAGAGCTGGGTGGATTGGAAGATTTAGAGGGAGAAAGGGAGAGAGTGTGTGAGAGAAATAAAGGGACATTGAGAAAGGGAGAAAGAGAGAGGGAGGGAAAGAACCATGCGATAGGAGGAGAGAGGCACAGAAAAATTGAGAGGAGAGAGAGTAGAGCGAGCAATCAAAGAGAGATTGACATGGAGCGAGAAAGAGAGAGGGAGTGAGGGAGTATTAGTGAGATTGAAACTAAAGTGAGAGGGGGAGCGAGAAAGGGAGAGAGTGTAAGAGAGAAATAAAGTGGAGAGAGTGCGGGAAGAGAGAGAGTGAGAGAAGGAGAGAATGAGTGAGGGAGAGAGGGAGAAAAGTTAGAGAGATACGGAGAGTGGGAGAAAGAGAGGGATGAAGCGAGGGAACAAAGAGCGAAATAAGGAGGGATGGTGGGAGGGAGGGAGGGGTAGTAATAAAAAATATGCGAGAGGGGGCGAGAAAGTGAAGTGATGAAGAATGGGAGGAAAGTATAGATATAGAGTGATGGATACAGGGAGATAATGAGTGAATAAAGAGAGAAAAGAGAGCAAGAGAGAAACAAAATAGAGAGTGAGAGACATAGTGAGAAAGGGAGAGAGTGAGAAAGAGAGAGATAGATGACAAGAGTAAATAGAGAGAATAGATTGCAAGATAGAGCAAGAGAGTGAGAGAGATAGAAACAGATTTGAAAGTGAGAGACATTGTATAAAAGGGAGAGAGTGATAAAGAGAGAGATGGAGGGCAAGCGTAAGGGAGAGCGTGAGAAAAGGGGAAAGAGGGAGGGAGAGTAAGGGGGAGCAAGAGAAGATAAGGAGAGTGGAGAAAGAGAGGGATATCAGGAGTGAAAGAGGGAGGGAGAGTGAATGAGAGGTAGTGAGGGATAACAAGTGTTAAGAGAGAGAGAGAGAGAGAGATAGAAGAGAGTGAGAGATAGAGAGATAAAGAGAGATGGAATAGATGGTGAGAGAGAGAGAGGGATGGAGTGTATGGGAATAAGAGATAGAGGGAGAGATTGAGATGGGTTAGAGAGAGAACAGTAGAGATAAAGTGATAAAGAGTGAAAAGAAAATAGAGAAAGAAGAGGAGATTGAGTAAGAGAGAGTGAGTGAGAGGTAAAAAGGTAGGGAGAATAGAAGAATGGAGAGAGAGAGAGAGAGAAAACAAGAGAGAGAGGGAGATGGAGAGGGAGACTGAGAGGATGATGGAGAAGAAGAGGGAGAGAGGGAGGAAGGGAGGAAGGGAGAAAGGGAGAGAAGAGAGAGAAAGAGATGGTGGAATGTAAGCAATAGAAAGAGAGAGTGAGGGATGGAGGGAGAGAAAGAGTGAGATGAAAGAGAGAAGTGAGAGCAACAATGAAGAGAGCATGAGATAAAAAAATAGTGTAACAAAGAGAGAGCGAGGCAGAGCAAATGATAGAGAGAAGATAGAGAGAGAAGGGTGAAACCTGCAGCAATGGAGTGAGAAAGAGTTCTAGAGAAAGACAAGATGGTAAGAGAGAGCAAGATAGAGATCGGGAAATTGAGCTTAAGAGGGTGAGAGGGAGATAAATTGAGAGAGCGAGACAGTGTGATAGAGTGTATGAGTGTGTGTGAGAGCTCGAGAGAGAGTGAGTGAGATGGAGAGAGAAAGGAGCTACATAAGGGAGACCTAGAGTGGGCAAGAATAAGGGAGTAGAAGATAGAGGGAGAAAGAGTGTGATAAAGAGAATGAGAGTGAGAGAAAGAAAGTGATCTAAAGAGAAAGAGGAAAAGAGAGTGAGAGAGAAGAGGATATAAGAGAGGGAATAATAGAGAGGGACAAGAGAGAAAAGAAGATATTATGCGAGTGGAAAGGGAGAGAGAGTTTGAGGGAGGAGGGAGAGAGATAAGAGCAACATAAAGAGGAGAGATAGAAAAATGAAGGAGAAAAGAGAGTGGGGAAGAGCAGGAAAGGGAGTTAAAGCGGTTGACAGAGAGAAAGTAAGAGAAAAATTGAGGTTAAGAGAAGGGATGCAGGAAGTGAGAATGAGAGGAAGGGAGGGAGTTAGAGTGATGGATATATGGTGATATAGAGTAAAGAGAGAGAGAGAACAAAGAGTAAGAGAGAGCTTGAGAGCTAGAGAGAAGCATAATAGAGCGTGAGACATAGTAAGAAAGGGAGAGAGCAAGAAGGAGAGAGATAGAGGGCAAGAGTGAAGAAGGGGTTGATAGATGGAGAGAGTTAGAGAGGCTGAACAGAAAGAGGGAGTGAAAGAGGGCGAGAGAGAAAGAAAGATTAAGAGAAAGATAGGAAGCGAGAGAGAGAGAGAGAGAGAGCAAAAGATAGTGATCAAGATTGAGATAGGGAAGTAGATTAAGAGAACGAGTGAGAAGGAGAAAAGAGAAGGAGATGGAGATGGAGAGAGATTGACATAGAGTGAGTGGACGGGAGGGATGCGGGAGGACGAGAATAAGGAAGAAAGGATGAGAGAGAGAGATTGAGAGAATGGGAGAAGGAGAGTGAGAGCGAAGTAGAGAAAAGAGAAAGTGAGAGGAGAGAGCAAGAGAGAGGGAGTGAGAGAGAGCGAGAGAGAAAATGAGAGAGAGGGAGAGGGAATCAATCTGTGAGTGCAATAGGAGCGAGATAGAGGAGTAATATAGGGAGAGATCAAGAAAGAGTGGGAACTGGGGATTGAAAGAGGTCGATTAGGTAAAATAAGAAACAGTTAGATGGATATAAGAGAGAGAGAAATATTTGAGAGAAACTGAGCGAGTGTGTGAGGGAGGTAGTTTGAGAGAGAGTGAGATAGAGGTAGAGATGGAGTGAGTAAAGAGAGAGAAGAGAGGGTGATAGAAGAAAGAGCAAGTGAGAGACAGAGTGGGGGCAAAGGAGATCAAGAATTAATAAAGAGAGATGAAATAAAGAGTGAGAGAGAGAGAAAGAGATCAAAAGAATGAGTAAAGGTAGGGATTAAAGAATGAGTTAGAAAGGGAGAGATATAGAGGGGTTGAAGAAAGAGTGGTAGGGTAGGAGAGTGAGAAAGAAGAGGGACTCAGAGAAGATCGAGCAAAATATAGTGAGTGAGAGGTAAAGAGAGGAAGACGTTAAGGGAGATGAGAGGGAGACAGAGAGAGTGAAGTAGTGAAAGAGGCAGAGAGTGAGGGTTTGTTGGAGAGAAAAGGTGGGTAAAGAGATAAGGATGAGTGATAAAAAGGGAGTGCAATAGAAAAAGGAAAGTGATAAAACATTGAGAAAAGAGCGAGAGAGGGAGAGAGGGAGAAAGGGAGAGGTGGAGGGAGTATGAGAGAAGTGAGTAATGGAAGATATAGAAAGAGAGTGAGTGAGAGGGAGTGAGGGGGTAGAACATGAGATTGAAATCGAGGGGGATGAAGAGGAAGTGCGTGAGAGGGAGAGAGGGAAAGAGTGTGTGTTGAGAGAAAGAGAGAGAGAGGAAGAGAGAGGAAGGGAGGCAAGGAAGCAATAGAGAGGGAGATAAAGATAGAAAGGAAGGAGAAAAGAGAGATCAACATAATAGAGAGTAAGTGAGAAACATAGAGAGAGAAAGGTAGTGGGAGGAGGGATAAAAAGTGATCTAGAAGTGTAGAGGGAGAAAGAGGGAGCGAGAAAGGGAGAGATTGTCAGAAAGAAATAAAGAAAGACTAAGGGAAGAGAGAGCATGAAAGAGGGAAAGATTGAGTGAGTGAGATAGGGTGCAAGAGAGAGATAAGGAGAGTGGAGAATAAGAGGGATGTAGAGAGCGAAAGAGAGGTAGTGAGGGATAAATGTGTCAGAAGAGAGAGAGATAGAAGAGAGTGAAAGGGAGATAGAGAGATAAAGAGAGATGGAATAGAGGGTGAGAGAGAGAGAGTGATGGAGTGAGCAAGAAAGAGAGATAGAGAGAGGGAGTGAGATGGATTAAAAGGATTACATTAGAGAGAATGTGATAGAGAGTGAAAAGGAAATAAAGAGAGAGAGACTGAGGGATAATGGGTAAGAGAGTTAGTGAGGGGTAAAGAGATAGAGAGAATAGAAGAATGGCAAGAGAGAGAGTAAGAGAGGGAGGGAAATAGGGAAGGAGAGGGAGGGAGGGAAGATGTAAGGGAGGAGGGGAGGGAGGGAGAGAAAAGGGAGAAAGAGATAGTGTGAGAGATTTAAGCTATAGAGACGGAGAGAGACAATGTGGGATAGACGAAGAGAAAGAGTGAGGGAGAGAGTGGGAATGAGGGAGAGCAAGAGAGAAGGAAGATATAGAGAAAAATAGAGAAAGATATAAAAGAGAGTATGAGAGAGAGCATGAGTACTAAAAAGAAAGAAATGGAGAGACAGAAGGAGGTTGTGAGAAAGATTGAAAAGACAGAGGGAGCAAGAGAGGTAGAGAGTGTGAGAGAGAAACATAGAGTGTTGGAAGATAGAGGAAAAGAGAGCGAGCGAAAAAGGGAGAGAGGGGGAGAGCAAAAGAATGGATGATAAAGAGGAGAGAAGTGTTGTAAAGGGAGCGAGGGAGAAGGAAGGAGGGAGAGAGGGAGAGAAAGAGCGATATAAAGAGAAATAGGAAGGTGTGAGTGATGGAGGGAGGGAGGAGGAGGATAGGGGAGAGAGAGTGGGAGGATGGACTATAGGAAATAGTGAGAGAAGATGGAGTAGCAGAAATTGAGAGTAATTGAGAGAGAGATAACAAAGAGTGAGAAAATTGGAAGAAGGGGGAGTGAGCTAAGTCGAAGGGAGGGAGGAGGCGATAGAAGGAGAGAGAGTGAGAGAGAAATTGAGAGAGAAGAGAGTGAGATAAAGATGGAGATGAATATAGAGAGGCAGAGTGAAGGGGAGAGAGAACGAGAGAGACAGAGACAAAGAAAAGAGGGTGTGAAAGAGAGGAAGTAAGAGTGAGAGTAAAATTTATTGGAGAGAAGGAGAGAGAAAGGGAGTGGGAAGAGATTTTGAAGAATGAGAGAGGAAGTGAGAAGGAGTGAAAGAAATCAAGAGAGGGAACAAGAGAGAATGTTTGTGGGGATAGTGGGTGTGAAAAAGACAGAGAAGAGAGACCAATAGAATACAAAGTAAGAGATAGACAACAAAGAGTGAGAAAGTGAGTGGGACTGAGAGTTATTCATATGAGAGGGAGTGATGGAGGGAGGGAGAGAGAAATAGAGAGATAAAAGAGTGGGGGAAGATAGAGAAAGTGGGAGTGAGTGAGAGGAACAGAGGGAAAGTGAAGAGGAGAATGAATAAGAGAGAGAGATGGAAAGGTTGAAGGGAAGTCCTTGGTAGGAATAGAGTGAGAGAAAGAGAGAGACCATTTGTGTGAGAGAAAGGGGCAAGTGAGAGAGAGGTGGAAGGAGAGAGAGAGAGAGTAAGAGAGAAGGGGACAAAGGAACAGAGAGTGAGAGAAGAGAGAAGAGTGATTAACAAAAGGAAGAGCATGAGAGAATAGAGACTGAGAAAGAGAGAGAGGAAGGGAGTAAAAGTTAGGATGAAATATAATAGAAAGAGGGAGCAAACAAGAGAGAGAAAGAAGAAAGCGTAATGAAGGAGAGCAGAAGAGAAGAAGCAAGAGAGACAATGAGAATGGGTTAGAGAGAGAGAGAGAGCGAGAGAGGGAGTGGTCGTGTGTGAGAGAGCGTAATGGAAAAAGGGGTTATAGAAGTGAGAGCAAGAAGAAATATAAGGAATAAAGAGTGAAAAATAGAGAGAGGGAGGGAGTGAGAGAGATTGAAGAGAGGGATTGACAGATACAGAGAGTAAGAGAGGTAGAGAGAGCAGAAAGAATGAACGAAGATAATGAAAGAGGAATAAGTGAGGAAAAGACAAAGAGTGAAAGAGGTAGAGAGTGTGAGGGAAAAAAAGAGAATGAAAGAGAGAGGAAGTGGGGAATAGATAATGAGGGGAGGAAAAGAGAGAGGGAATGATAGAGGGGAAGGAGAAGAGAGAGAGATATATATATATAGAGGAAGGAAAGAGAGTGTATGAGAGTGAGTGAGGGTTAGAAAGTGGGAGAGAGAGAAAGGTGGATGGAGAGAGAAAGGCGTCCTTCACCCTCTCACACTTGTTCTCTTTATCAGTCTCACTCTCTCCCTCTATCTTTCTCACTCCCTCAATCTTGCCCTCTCTAGGTCTCCCTTATGTAGCTCACTCTTCTCTCTCCATCCCACACACTCATACACTCTCTCCCTCTCTCTCAATCTCTCTCTTTCTCTTTAAATTTCTTCACTCTCTCACACTCATACACACCCTCTCTCTCGCTCTCAACATTTTATCTCTCCCAATCCCTCTCACTTCATTCTCATTATTTCTCATATTCTCTCACACTTCTCTCACTTTCTCTATCTCCTCTTTCTCTCACTCTCTTTTCCTTACTCTTGTTCTCACTCTCTTCCTCTATATCTATATATCTCACTTGATCCCTCCCTCACTCTCCCTTTCATTCTCTCACTCTCTATCTCTTCTCTTTCTCCAACCCTTGCTCACACTCTTTCTCCCTACCCACCCTCCTAGTATCTTTTTTTCTCTTGTCCCTCTCTCTCTTCTCTCCCTCACTCTCTTTTCCTATTTCTCTCTGGATGTCCTTGACTCCTTCACTACTATACTCTTTGAAGCTCTCACTATCTCCCTCTATCATTCCCAATGCCGCATTCGTGCCCTCTTTAGGTCTCACTTGTGTAGCTCACTCTTCTCTCTTCATCTCATACACTTAAACACTCTCTCACTCTCTCTTAATCTCTCTTCCTCTCACACTCTTTAGCTCCATTTTGTGCTCTCTATCTCACTCTCTGTTACCATTTTGCTTTTTCTCGCTCACTCTCTCCTCTCCCTCCTTTACTCCATATTTCTGTCTTCTCTCTCTATCCCCTTCTCTATTATGCTCTCTCACTCTTTCTTTCTCACTCTCTATTCACTTTCTCTATTTTATCTCTCTTTTAAACTCTACTCGGTTGCTTACTCTTCTCTCTTTTCTTTCACTTTTCTCTCACTCTATCTCCCATTATCTCTCTTTCCTTTCTCTTTTGCTTCCATCCCTCCATCTCTTATTTTCTCACTTCTCTACCTCCCTCCCGCTCCTTACCTTTATCCCTCTCTTTCTTTCTCCCTCCCTCAATCTAATTCTCTCGTTCTCCCTCACTTCATACCCCTCACTCACTCGTACTCGATCTTCCCTTAGCCTCTCTTCTCACTCTCTTCCTTTCTCTTTTCTGCTATGTCTTTAAACCCCCCTCTCACTACCTCCTCTTATCTCTCTTTCTCACTCACTCTCTTCCTCGATCTCACTCTTTATTCCGGCTCTTTTTTCTCTCTCACACTCTCTCTTATGTTCTCTTTTGATGCTCTCCCTCACTGCGTCTCTCTTGCTCTCTCTCCCACTTTCACTCCCTTCATCACTCTCTTTCTCCAGCTCTCCTTATCTCCCTCTCTTACACCCTCTCTTGCTCGCTCGCTCTTTCCCTCTCTCTCTCATTCACTTTTCCCTTACTTTCTTTTCTCTCTATTTCTCTCTCGCACTCTCTCCCTTCCTAGCTTCTCTTCCTCTCTATTTAGTTTCACTCTCACTCTTACATACCCTCTCTCTTTTTCACTCCATCTTCACTCTCTCCCTTACTTTCTTTTATTGCTCTCTCTCCTCGCTCTCCTCTCAAACTTTCTCTCTCTCTCTCTCTCCCCAACTCTCTTGTTTCTTTCCCTACCTCCCTAGCAACTATCACTCTCTTCCTCCCTCCCTCTCTCCCTCTTTCATTTATTCAGCGTCTCTCTCTCCACCTCTCGCCCTCCCTCTCTCTCTATATCTCACTCTATATCTCTCTGCCTCTTAATCACTTATCTTTTGCACTATCTTCCCTGAATCTCCCTTCTCTCTCTATTTCTGCCTGACCCTCTCTGCCTCTCTCCCACCCGCTCCATCTTTAATCCCTATCTACACTCTCTCTCTTACTCTCTCTCTCTCACTCTCTATTTCATCTCTCTTTGTTGTTTGTGTGCTCTCTTTTTCCCTCTCTCTGTCTCTCTCTTGCTCTTTCTACTATCTCCCTCTCTTCTCACTCTTTACTTACTCTTTCTCTCCCTCTATCTCTCATTCTCTCTGACCCTCCCTCTCTCACACACACTCTCTCTCAATTCTCACACTATCTCTCACTCATTCTCTTACTCTCCTTGTCATCACTCCTCTCTCTTTCCTCTCACTCACTCTTCCTATTTCCCCTACTCTCTATTGCTCTCTCTCCTTCCCCCTCTCTCACACGCACATGCTATTCTCTCATTCTATCCCTTCCATGCACTTCCTCTCAACCTTTCCATCTATCTCCCTCGCTTTCTCACTCACATTCATTCTCATCTTCACCCTCCCTCTCTCCCTCTCACTCACTCCCTTTTGCTATCATCCCCCACTCACTTCTCTCTCTATTTCTCTCTCTTGCTCTCTCCCTCCACTCTCTCTCACTTAAATCTGTTTCACTCCCTCTCTCTCTTTATCACTTGTTGTTTCTCTTAATTTGTATTTTGTTGGCCTCTCTTCTCTGATTTTTTTCTCAAGCACTATCACCCACAAACATTATATCTTTCTCCCTCTCTTGTATTCATTCACTCCCTTTCAATTCCCGCAATACTCTTCCCTCTCCCTTTTTTTACTTCTCTATATTAAATTTCACTCTCACTCATATTCCCTCTCTTTTTCACCCTCTTTTATCTGTATCTCTTTCTCGCTCGCTCTATATGCCCCTCACTCGACCTCTCTATCTCTATCTCCCTCTTTCTCTCAATCTCCTCTCTTCAATTTAGCTCAATCCCTTCTTCCCTCTTTCTCACTCATTTTTTATCTCTCCCCGCTTACTCTCCATACTATTGCTCCCTCTTCTCTCACTGTTTCTCTTTAGCCATCCTCCCACCCTCTCCTCTCTCTTCCCTCCTGCCCTCTCTCACTAACAGTTTCTTATATATCTCTCTCTCGCACTTCTCTCCCTCTATCCCTCTGTCCCTCTCCCTCTCTCCCTTTACATGTCCTCTTTTGTTTTCCCTCTCACTCCCTTGTTGCTCACTCTCTCTTGCTCTATCTACGAGCTCTCTTCTCTAATACTCTCTCCCTCTCCTGCTCCCTCTATCTCTCTATTTCTTTCTCTTAGCACTTATGCTCTCTCTCTCACTCTATATTATATCTCTCTCGGTTTTTTGCTTTGTTTTATGTTGCCCTTTACTCACTCTCTCTTTCCCTCCCTCTATCCTTACACACTCTCTCACTCTCCCTTTCTCCCTACTTCTCTCTCTTTCAATCCCTCCTTCAGCTCTCTCTGTCTTTCACTCTCTCTCATTATTCCTCACATTCTCTCACACATCTCTTCCTCTCTCTGCCTCCCTCTTTCACTCCCTCCCTCCCTCTCTCCTTTTCTCTCCATATATCTCACTCTATCCAACTTTTTTTATATATCTCTCTCACTACCTCACCCACTCTCTTGCTCTTCATCTCTCACTTCTCTCCCACTTCATCATTTTCTCTGATCCCTTTTATTCCTTCTTCAGTCCCGCACTTTCATCACTTTTTCAATGTTTTTACTTTATTTCTTTCTCCCTCTCCCACCCGCTATCCCACTCTTCCTCTCTCTCTGCCACACTCTCTCCCTCTCTCTTTTTTCACTCTCTTTCTCTCAATCCCCATTACTCTCCATGACGTCCTCCCTCCTTTTCTTTCAACGTCATAACTTTTCTCACCTTTTATCTTTCTCAATCTCTTTATTTACGTTCGTTACTCCCTTTTGTCTCTTCCCATGCTCTACTTCTTGCTATTTTTTCATCCCTCTCTCCACTTTCTCTTTCTCCTATCTCTCTCTCTCACTCCCTCTCCCACACTCTCTCCTCACTCTCCCTCCCACTCTTTCTCTCTCTTCCTCTCTAGACCTATCTCATAAGCTATATATATATATATATATATATATATATATATATATATATATATATATATATATGTATATATATATATATATATATATATATATATTTGGGGAAAGAGCTACTTATGGCTCCCTACATGTTGAATCAAAAGAGTGAAGTTACAGAAAAATCCTAATGGGAACAATCCAAACCCAAATACAACTCCACACCAAAATAAAAAGTAACTAACTAATTGTAAACAAACCTATCCCAAATTGTGCCCAATAAAAAACTAATCTCAAGAGAATAGACACCAAAACTACATTTAGTTGAGACTCTCCCAAAATAAGCTATAGAACTGAATGTCTCAGTATGTATATATAAATTTATATATACAGCAAAAAAAGCCCCACCAAAAAACAATATCCATCATACTCCAAAAGCCCAGAATGAGTGGCTGAGGAACATCAAAACTTAGATGTCCACCACTCTGAAATGAGGTGCATTAATTCGATCGGCTTCAATAAGATAAGATAACTGAGGAGGGGGGTCAGTGGAGATAAGAACTTGCTGGGAGTGGAGAGCTGTCTTGGCCAGCCAATTGGTCGCTCGTTGCCTTCTCTATAAATAAAATTGAACTTGGTATTAATCTGCTGAGCTAGTATCATAATTCTAGTGATTCAGATTGCATGGTGCCATGGCGGATGAAGGTTATTCTGCATATACTGAATAAGGGAAGCCGAGTCACATTCAACCGAACTTCACACCAATGCCAAGAAGTGGCCAGCCGAGAGCCCGATAAGCAGTTCGTTAATTCGTATTCCGTGGCATCGCGCAGCATTAATGGGAGTATGGAAGAAACTTACACACTGACCATCCCAATCTCTGAAAATACCCCCACAACCCGACCCCTGATTAGAGAATGCCCCATCAGTATTAACTTTAATAACTGGATAGGTTGGAGCTTTCCAGTAAATTAACATAATTTTAGACTGCTTTGGGTAGTCTTGCTGAGGAGTGTTGAAGATGTTGTGGTACTTCTTCAAATGGATGATCTTGCTTAAGAAAGAGTGGCAATTTCCCACCACAGTTAGGACTTGACACCTTTTATCTTCATATTTCACACTATTTCTGTGCATCCATATAAACCAAGCAAGGATGAGAGGGATATCTCCCATTTTAGCTTTATGCCGGACGACCGGCAAGTTGATAACTCCTCGCCACTCAAGAAAAAGTGTGTTGATCTTAGTAAAATTAAGGACCTCCTTCCACACCTCCCGTGAGAAGCTCGCGACTAAAGAATAAGTGCTTAATAGTTTCAGCATCGGACCCACACAAGTAGCACTTAGATGGCCCTCTAAGCCCCTTGAGCTTCGAGGATATCATCCGTTGGAAGGAGATCGTGAAAAATTCTCCAAATAAAGAAGGACATGGAGGGTGTCAAATACTTATTCCGCATTTTCCTACCCCACTGAGTGCCGGCCGATGGAAAGCTGTTCGGTAGATGTGCTTGGTGAGGCCGTGGAGCTTACCCTTTGCCAAATGATCCTATCGAGTTTAGTACTATCAAATGGAATAGAGGCCACTCGATGAGCGTAAGACTCGGTGAGCAGCCTCACGAAGCTTAGTGGATGACCAATGAAGATTGTCCCGCAGATTAGCCATCGGGAAAATCCGCTTACTAATATTAGGTAGAGCATTCTTTATCTCGGGGGGGCACCAGTTGTCTTGCCAAAAGAGTACCTTCCCATGCCCAAGTTCCCGAGAATAAAGAGATTCAGCAAGGTCTCTATTCAGAAGCATATGTTTCCAGATCCTGGAGATTCCAGGTTTGCTTTGAACCAAATTGGGGTGGCTATCTTTACAATATTTTCCTTTCATAAAAGTAGCCCACAAGGAATTTTGCTGTCTGAATTGAATCCAAAGTTTGCAGAAATTAACTTTCGCGAGATGATGTAATCCCTCGAACCCCAAGCCACCTCGCCTCAATAGGTTTAGCAAGTTTCGCCGACTAGCCCAGATGCATCTCGCTTCCTTTGTCTGCACCATAAGAATCGTTAAAGATTCTTTCAATTTGGATTCTAGAGCTCTTCTTCATGCAGTCATTTTGGAGGACATAATTTGGGAAAGTTGTGAGTATACTGTGAAGCAAAGTGATTCTCCCACCAGAAGATAGGTAAGAGTTTGTCCAGTTAGAAAGCTGGGTATTGAGTTTTCCAATAATCTCCTCAAAGTGTAGTTGTTTAGATCTGCCCTTTATCAGTAGCACCCCCAAATATTTCAATGGAAGTGTAGCTTTAGAGAATCCAGTGTAGTTAGTAATCCAATGAGATAAACCCGCAAGTAATCTTCTTGGGAAAAATCAGCTCACACTTAGCATTATTGAAATGCGGACCGTACACCAGATTGGAAATGTTTAAGGCAATTGATAACTTTTTTAACAAAGAATCTTCGAAGCCCCGGAAAATATCATTAGATCATCAAGCATATAACAGATGAGAAATAATCACATTGGACCTGTGGTGGTATCTAGCATATTGAAAAGGGGAAACCTGAGCCTCAATTAGCCTTGAAAGGTAATCCATAACAATGATAAAAATAGGAGGGGATAGTGGGTCTCCCTGTTTCAAACCTCTAGTAGCTTGGAACCCACCCCAAGTCTGGCCATTAATCAGAATAGAATGGTTATTAAATTTCAGCCATCTCTTAATTAGCATACAGAAATCAGGAGTGAAACCCACTAACATGTAATACATGGAGGATGAAATTCCAATCCGTAGTATCATAGGCTTTCTTAATGTCCAGACTTATAGATAAGGTTTCCACCCTCGCAGATTTTGTCAAGATCAAGCATTAATTCTTGAGCAAGGAGGACATTATCGCAATGGCTTTTCCTTTAACAAAAGCAGCATTGGTGAGGGCCGATAATATTATTTAGATGAGAGTCGTAATCTCCCAACAATCACTTTGCTAATCGGCTATCGATAACGAGTGGTGAGGCTTATTGGTCGATAATGATTCCAAGTTTTTGGTGCAGTGATTTTGGGGATAAGCACAGTGGTAGATGAGTGGAAGTACTGAGGGAGATCTGTTCCTTTAAAAAATCCTTGGATGGCAGCAGAAACCTCATTTTTACAAACTACCCAGGTTTTCTTATAAAAATCTGCATTGTACCCATCAGTGGCCAGCGACCTTTAGGCATCCATCGGACTCATAAAGCCATCCAAATTTCATCCTGTGAGGGGACATCAGTGAGCTTAATAGTGTTGGTATAATGGTAGACATCATTAAACAAGTTGCTGTCAATATGATGGTTGGGGCAGTGCTTGAAAGTTAGAAGCTTTTGAAAGAATGTGACAGCATTGTTTGCTATATTTGTGCCATCACTGAGCAATGTCCCCTGATCAGTCATGATGGAAAGTATAGCATTACACTTCCTTTTATATTTGATACAGGCATGATAGTACTTAGTATTCCTATCTCCCTCCTTAAACTTGTTGATGGAAGCTTTCTGTCTAAGTATTTGATCCTGCCAGTTTAGGTAAGTAAGCAACTTCTCTTGTGCAGTCACAAATTCTTTAAACTTACTCTCATCACCTTGGGCTTCAGATTCAGCATTATTAACTTCCACTTCAGCCTTGATGACCCCCTGAAAAACATCCCCAATAGTCTCCCAGTTCCATTTTCTCAAAGCTCTAGCCAGCTTTAGTTGAAGGTATTGTAGATTAATAAAAGGGTTGGAGCTGGAGCTATCTCTCCAGTTATCCTGAATTATGGAAATGAATTTAGGATGACTGGACCAGAAATTCATGTATCTAAATGGGGGAGGAGTGTGATGGGTTTTAGGTGTGGAGATGGTGAGAAGTAGTGGTTTATGGTCAGAGCCAGCAAAGTTGAGGTGGGTGATGGTAGTGTTAAGGAAGTTTTGGTGCCAAGAGTCATTAGCCAGAAAACGATCCAATCTCTCCCAAATGGCTCCTCTCCTCCGAGTAAATTGGTCGCCCGTAAAACCCGCATCAAATAAACTCCGCCTTGTTGATCCCGTCATTAAATTCGATAAGCATATTCTCAGTTAGGTACTCTTCCTCCCGCCTTTTCACTAGTTGAAGCAATACTGTTGAAGTCTCCTCCCACAATCCAGCTAAGTGTCTCCCCCTTACTAATTTGGATAATCTCATTCCAAAGGTTTCTTCTGTCAGTTTTGGTGCAGCCAGCATAAACGAAAGTGGCAGCAAAATTATTCCCATCTAAACTGAAATGAAAATGAACCAGCTGTGGATGATCAACCTGTACAGACCAGAAGAGTTCTTTTCTGCAGATTAACCAGATTTTGTTGGTGGAGTTAGCAAAAAAAGTGCATCCGGGGAATTTGGAAAGAATTTTATCTTGATTTCTGTATACCATAGGTTCCAAAAGGATCATACACCAAAGCTGGTGTTTCTTGTATAGGTGAGTTAATCTTTTAATAGAATGGGGGTGTGCCACCCCCCTAATGTTCCAACACAGACAATTGATCATCAGGGGGTTTAGGATTTGGTGATGAGTGATTAGAGATGGATCTAGAGCGTGTCCTGACTCTTCCCCTTGAGGAGTCCCTAGGGGAGCCAATGGGATTTTTGTTATCAAATATCTCCAGTTCTTGAGCTGCAAATTTCTGCAGTTCAATGGATTGGTTCTTCTTTTTCTTTGACTTTTGTATTTGCCAGACTGATTCCATTTTCCTTTGCTCCTTCTCAATGTGTGAATGAGGTAGAGTAACAGATCCTGGCAATAGCTCACTATCCCCTAAAGGTTCCAGTGAGCTCAACTCTTCTCCATGGAGATGAACCACATCATTAGAAGTATCTGGCAGTGACACCATGTCACTTGAAATCCCCAGGTCTTGAAGTTTCAGCTCGATTAATATCCGGTGCTCGAATTTCCACTACCTTCCCTTTAGTCGGCTGAGGTGGCTTCAGCCTATAACATTTTTCCTTAGGATGGCCAAACATTCTGCAGTGTTGGCAATAGATAGGCTTATTTTGTATAACTACCTCTTGCCAGAACTCCTCTCCATCATCAAAAATGGAAATCCATATTTTGTCTATCTCTGGTAGAGAAACATCTCTTTCTACCAGAACTTTTGCTGCTGCTGGGTTGCCCATATCATGTGTTGGAGCATCAACTCTAAGGGGTGTTCCCAATGTCCTGCTAATTTGAAATAAAGCATGTGTATGGTATAACTGGATTGGTAGATTTGGGAGAGTAAACCATAGAGGTTTTAAAGGGGGTTCTTTAGCTGGATCAAATCCTCGGATACCATTTAATTAACTTCATGGAGGAGTTAGCAATCCGCATCTCTTGCAAACCCAAAATTCTTGCATAATCTTCCTCCTTTGAAAGCCTAATGAGCAGGTACCTACCATCCATCACTCCTATCTTCCACTGGCCCACCAACTGAAAGTTCTCAAAATGCCTCCTAACAAACTCCATTTTGGGATGGCCAAACTGGAACTGTCCGACAAGAGTAAATTTGATAGCATCGACAAGGGTAATCATTTCACGGGAGGTAAAAGAGACCGCCGGTCGACCATCTTTAGAACCCAAAGGTCCGACCAAAGGGCAAGCTGCTCTCCCAGCAGCATCATCATGCAAGATTTGAGGGAAGGTCAGGTGATCCACTGACTTAGGTACTATGCCTTTACTGAGAGCAAATGCATAAGTTGGAGGCTCCTTAGAGACACTGGAACTAGCCATCATCAATTAAACAGTTCCACCAGAAGGAGGGAGATAAGACAGTCCACCAACCAATGGAACAGTACCAGAAATTCAAAGAAGAAGTAGCCCGGGAAGCTCCCCTTCAAAAATTTTCTTCACAAAACCAACACCACAGTGAAAAACCACCACTTACCAGCCCACCAAAGTACCACACCACCACCAGGAAGCCTGCAGAAGACACCAGCCGCCGCACAAGCAGGGTCATTACAGCCCAAACCCTAGCAGAGCCAAGGTAGCCGCCACCATAAGGAAGTTTATATATATATATATATATATATATATATATATATATATATATATATATATATATATATATATATATATATATATATTATCTCCCTCTCTATCTCTCAGTCTCTCTATTTAATTTTCTCCCTCTTTCTCACTTATTATCTTCCTCTCCTCTTTCTCTCTTGCTCTTCCATTCTCGTTTGTTCTCTTTTCCCTCACTCTGTTTTCTCTCTCTATTTCTCTATTGCTTTTTTTCCTCTTTCTCGCTCATAGTCTCTCTCTTCAATTTCACTCACTTTACTCCCTCCCTCTCTTCTAACTATTTATTCTCTCTCTCGCGAGCACTCCTACTATCTCCTCTATTAGTCACTCTTCCCTCTCTCCTCTCACTCTTTCTCCTCTTCTATCCCCCTCTGCCTCTCTCTCATCCCTCTCTCCCTTTCTTGTTCTCATCCTCCCCCTATCTCTCACTCATTCTCCTATTCTCCCTCCCTTTTTTCCTCCAGCTCACTATCACTTGCTCTATCTTCCTTTTTTCCTCTAGCACAATTTCTAACTCTCTCTACCTCTATCACTCCCTCTCTTCAATCTCTCTCACTCCCTCCCTCTCTATTATTCACTCTTTATTCATAATCATTCCTTTCTCACTTTGATTACTCTCTTTTCCATTACACTAAATCACACACACACACATTCCCACACTCCCTTTCTCTTTATCTTACTATCACTCTCACTCTCTTTCTTCATTCCCACTCTTCATCTCTATATCACCAACTCTTAATCGGTCCCTCTCCGTTCTCATTCTTTTTTCCTTCTCCCTCCTTATCTCTTTTTTATTGCTCTCACTTCTCTCTCTCTCTCCTTTCACTCTTTGCCTCCATATATCCCCCACTCTCTCTCCCTCTCTCTCACATACTTTCCTGCTTCATCTCTATGCCTCTCTCACCTCTCTTTTTCACACATACTCTCTCTCACTCCCTCTCACTCTCTCCCTTTCCCTCTTGATCTCTCTTCATCGTTCTCTTTCACAAATTCTCTTGCTCCCCTTCCCTCTCTCCCTCCACACACCTTTTCTTACTCTATTTTTCCTCACTTCTCTTTCTATCTATCTCTTTCTATGTCTCAATCCCTCACTCCATCGGTCTATCTCTCTCTCACTCTATTCTTTATTTCTTGCTCTCCTTCTATTCTCTCTCTCGATCTCTATTTTCTCACTTTGTCATCTCTCTTTCTAAGTCCCTATCCCTCACATGCACTCTCTCTCCAACATTTATCTCTCTCATTTCCTGTCTTCCCTCTCTCTCATTTTTTCTCACTTTCTCTCTCTCTTTAACTTCTCCCTCCCTCTGTCTCACCCTATCTCTCACTCTCTTTTCCTTACTCATGTTCTCACTCTCTCCCCCTCTCCCCCTCTCCATATATCTCTCTTTCTCCCTTGTTGACTATGTCTCTCATTCTTTAGCTCTCTATCTCTCTCTTCTCTGTCTTCCTCCCTCCCTCACATTCTCTCTCCCTTCCCACTCTCATAATATCTCTTTTCTTTCTTGTTCCTCTCTCTTATCCCCTCTCTTATATTCTCTTCTCTCTCTCTCTTCCAATTTCTTTATAGATGCCTTTTATTCTCCTACTATCATTCTTTTTATTACTCCCTCACTCTCCCTCTATCTTTCTCAACCCCTCATTCCTGCCCTCTCTATGTCTCCCATATGTTGCTCACCCTTCTTTCTCCATCTTACTCGCTCACTCTCTAGAGCTCTCACACACACCCATACACTCTCTCAAACATCACTCTCTCTCTATCACTCTCCCACTTATGCTCCATTTATTGATCTCTATCTTTCTCTCTCTTACAATCTTGCTCTTTCTCTCACACAACATCCTCTTTCTCCATTTCTACGTCTTTATCTCTCTCTCTAAATACCATAACTATTATCCTCTCTCTCAATTTCTCCATCTTACTCGTTCTCTCTTTCTTGCACTCTATCTCTTTTTCTATCTTATGCTCTTTTTCTCTCTTTATTGTTGCTCTCTCTTCACTCCTTCATCTCACACTTCTTTCCTTCTACCCACACTTTTTCTCTCTCTAATGCTTCCACCCCTCCTACTGTCTTTCTCTCTCTTCTCTCCCTCCCTCCTTCCTCCTTTACTTCAACCCTCCCTCCCTCTCTTTCCCCATCTCCCTTTCTCTTATTCTCTCTCTCCCGAGCCATTTTTTATTACCCCTATCTCTTTACGTCTCACTCACTCTCTCTTACTCAATCTTCCCTCAATCATTCTTCTCTCTATATTTCCTTTTCACTCTTTGTCACTTTCTCACTTCTCTCTCTCCTGCTTCGCTCCCTTCCTCTCTCTTCCTCACAGTTTGTTCTCTCTTTCTATCCCTTTTATTTACCACATTCCTCTAACTTTTTCTCTTGTCTTTCTCTCTCACTCTCTCCCTCACTAAGAGTTTATAAAAAGTTCTATTAGAGTCTTCTAATAGATAATTAGTGTTCAATTGTAGAGTCCACTAGTGTCTATTGTTATTAGTGAGTGTCAAATAGTGAGTTTAAAGAGAGATATCGAGAGGAATTCTTCTTTACTTTAGATTGTAGAACTTTACTTTTATATATGAAATTCAAGTTTTATTTCATCCTCTCCATGAATTCTGAGTAGTTGTTCTGTCTTTCTCATTGTTTTGATATTTTTGTGAAATGATAATTTAAATTAGTGTGCGATAAAATTTTAAAAGAAGTTGTGATAATCTTTTAGTTAATTCCTTATTTACTTTCAATCCGGCCAATTGAAAAGTTAAGATCTGTTGAGTTTAACAACTATAGTTAAGATTACATCCGAGATTCAGGGAGATCAAAATCCTTGGAAGCATGGTGCAAATAAATAGGGAAATAATATTCATTGGGCATAGAATTGGAGATTTTAAAGTAACAGGCTAAAATCCTCAATTCGGATCTATCGTTTGAGTGTTGAAGTGTAGATGTTAGCCCTCAGGCGAGGGGAACATGGGAGCTTCGAAGTGAGAGCCGGTATCCTCCCATCCTAGCCGCAGATTCAGTAACCAAGCATAGGATTAGTCAATGTTCTTTATGCCTGGACCAAAGGGTAAAGACTATGTATGCTCCTATATGGCACAGGACAATTTAAAACTAATTCTAATTATCTGTTCATTTAAATATCTTAACAAAGGATAAAGATTCTTGCTTATATGTATTTGAACTTCACTTTAGTAGAATTAGTTATCTGTTAGTAGAACTAGTTTAATTTAAGCTTTATAGTATTATCGATTGTGTATTAGTGACAGATAGGCAATTTCAATTTAGTTGTGATTTTGAATTGATTTCTATAATCCTAAGTCTGTAGCCTCTAAAATATTCACTGTGGGATCGATATCCAGGACTCTACTAGAGCCCTGTATTACTTGAACGATACGTATACTTGCATTGATTAGTAACTCTGCGATTAAAAGAATATATAATATACTTGTTACAGAAATTAAAATTACGCACGGTACGCAGAGTTGGGTCATTAGTCCTATAGAGAGGGCAAAGTGGGTGATCTAGAAGTGAGAGGCTAGAATCTACTCAGCATAACCATACAATCAGGAACTAACTTTAGATTAGCTAATGTTCTTTATGCATTCGGGAGTGAGTAAAAAATATGTATGCTCCTATTTGTCACAAAACATTATTTAAACCTTTAAACATCTGAAATTCTACACTGCTTATGAATTAATTGCAAGGGGAAAGACTCTTTACATAATTTGAACTTTTCTACATTTAATTAGTTTAGAATTTATGCATTTACCTTTAGCTTTAGAATTGAACTTGTAAGAATTTAGTAACTATTTTCTTACACCTGAATTTTCTATCTTATTTTCATAGTTTTTTTTTTGTATTTTAGGTGAAGGTTTCACTAAGTCATCATAAAGAGTTACAAATTTTCATGTGAGGTCGATAATGAGGTTTTTATAGAAACTCTATATTAATTTAAACGATACGTATACTTGTGTTGTGCTCATGGTGTGAAAATTATTAATTTAAGCCGCTAAATATAAATTGGGTCAAGTTTTTTACCATCTTTTGGAATATAAATGCCTGCGTAATTGCGGTTCGGGTCAGTCACCAACCCCCATCGTCGACCAATGGCTTTCGGTGACCACTACTTACAACCATCCACAACAACTACTTGTAACCATTATAGCCATACTACGTATGCTATTGAATTTCCTAGCACTTGCACTTTTTGATAAATGTAGTTTTCTGTGTAAATTTGTTTTTTCGTTCTTTTGTTGTAAGAGAATAGTGTACCCTTATACTTATACGTAAATAGTGGATTACTTTGAGAGAACTAGGCCCTGTGGCTTTTACCTTTCTGAATTTCCTCATGTAAAGGATTTTTTGTGTTACTTCTTACTGTTTTTCTTTTATCTATGTGTGTGTTGAATTTTCACGCAACACTGAGACATTAAATTATCATTCAACTGCTGTAAATTTTCAGGTATACAACACTTATCACCATCAATTAATTATTAATGAATAAGAGCACTAGACAACTACATTTAAAAAACTAAAAAACAACCAAGTTGAGAGTATCTCAATATAAAAAATGAGATCAATAGTTGTAAAAATATCTAATTAGTTTCTCCATAATACATTCAACTTTATATATGCTAAACAAGCAATATAATGCTTACCAACTGATAATATTAGATCAGATATTTGCATACATAACATGAAGATTCTTATGAGTCAATCCTAAAAGAGATTATGAAAAATAGCTTTAAACTATCTTTAACAATGATTGAATAACCTTGAATCATGTTTAAACCATTTTTGATAATAATTGACTTGTGTTCAATCATAATTAGATCATCTTTGATGAGTATCAGAACCATCCTAAACTTATTATTTAGGAATACTAAAACAATCTTTGATGCATATTTAATCATCTCCAATTTTTTTTTATACCCTTGTTGAAATATAGTTTAATCACAATTGCAGACAGTCAAAGAAAGGTTGACATGGATTTAAATATAATTTGATCGTGCATTAAGGATCATTCAAACATTGCTTAATCACGGGTTGAAGATTGATCAAAGATTCATCAAGATTGATTGATCATTTTTAAAAAAGTTGAGAGAATAGTGTTCAAATATTTTTTAGGAGATATCAATATTGTTCAAATCATTATATCTCGACGTCATTTAATTATGGTTTGAATGTGAATATGAACAAAAGATGATTTTCTCAAATTCCTAGTAGGTAGGTAAATTTTAGTCCAAACATAAAGTGGCTTAGGATTTAAATTGAAAAGCTTATTATTAATCTCATGACAAATTGAAAAATATTAGTAGCTAACAGTGGACTTTATATTATGCAAGAACTTATGAACCCAAATTTATATATATTTATAATGATTTTTGTAAATTCCAAACTTCAACGCAAGTATACGTATCATATCAAGTAATACATGGCTTAAATGGAGTCCTGGTAATAGATCCTACAGAGAAGGCACTTTCCTTATAATATATAATGTAATACTGAAATCCAATACTCAAATCGCAATTTAAGTTTAAGTTTACTTCTACTATCAAGATGCAGAAAACAATAACAGTTTAGCAAACTACAATTACTTCTAATATCTTTAAAATAAAATTAACTAACAGACACACTAAGCTTTGTACTTGAAAGGTTTTGATATATATAAAAAGTGTCCTTCCTCTTGCAATGAGTATATGATGTGTGAATGTTGACCTCATTTTTGATGAGGTCTTCTCTTCTTCTCTTTAGTACTTAGGATCTAGCCTTAGGCTTTTCCTTTGACTATCTTAGAGGATTAGAATTGGGACCCACCACTTAGAAATTCAAACCACTTCTTAACTCCCTGCAAACTCCACAAACTTGATTGTAGACCCCTAATCACTTAGGGGTCGAGATCAAATGTGGAAGTTTAAAGGATGAGTTCCTATAGGACTCTTTGGCCTTAGGATCGCCCAGGTGGCCCGGTCCGGTGAAGGGTTGACTTGCACACACACTACACCCGTGCACTACACTTTCACACACCTCTTAAAACCACACCCATACCCAACTTGACCTCCCGACTCATGAAGGTGATTCACATGGATGGTCCTTAACCCCTAAGCCCTTGGCTAAGAGGGTTAGGAACAACATAGTAGATACCTCAAATGAGTCCCTTTTATGGCTCATGTGGGCTTGATATGGCTTCATAGCTCAACCAAAATGATTTTATTCCACTTACATTCACCCAATCTTCAATTTTCCAAATTTTCAATTTTTGACCCCCGGGACCCTACACTCGCTTAGCCTACCCAAAACCCTTGAAATTATCCAAATCTTCCAAAATTTCCAAATCACTCAAAATTCTCCAAAATCATTCCTAAACATTTCCTCACCAATCAAATTGATCATCCATAGCCAAAAATACCAAAAATTCCAAAAATACCTCCCAATACCCTCCAAATACCCAAAATGCCCCTCTTAGCCAAAAAATCCAAAAATTCAGAAAATTCCCAGAAAATTCCAAAAAATCCCAAATATTCCCAATTTCATTTTGTTCAACTACATCATGGGCCAATTTTGTCAATTTACCCCACTTTTATCAAAACCCCCAATTTGACCCATTTTAACCCAAAGTGAACCCAATGTCAAACCAAACCTACCCAATTGATCCAAATCCTGGTCCAATTCAATTCTAAACTTCAATTCAACATCCCCAACACCAATCTAGACCAAATCCAAGTCCAATTTGATTGACATTTGAATCCAATTTCACTTTGGGCCTTAAAGCCCAATTTGGACCCATGACCCAAACTTAGCCCAAACTCACTCAATTCAACTCCAATTAACCCCAAATCTTTTCTAAACCTTCCTTAACATCCCCATAAACAAAACACTAACATGATTTGCCCGAAATTCAGACCCAAACCCCACTCAAATTCAAACCAAAATCAAAAAGCCCAATTTTGACCCAAACCCAAACCTAACCCAAATAGGCCCAAACCTCAAAATCAAAACCCAACCAAAGCCAAAACCTCTTTGAAACATTCCCATAAACATTTCCCAACATTAATTTTACATCAATTTCAACCCTAGCCCAACATTGGCCCAAGTTAGCCCAATTTGACCTATATTGGCCCATTCACCAAAGGAGCCCAAATTCAACTCAATTCAAACCCAAATCACTCCCAATTTGCTCCAAGTCACTCATGACACATCTATGAGCTAAACCCAACAATTATTTGGCCCAAGCCTTTACCAAAATTTCATCCCAAAATCTATTTTAAAATTCAAAAGCCCACTTTCCTAAACCATTTTAAAAGCCCATCTAAAACCATTTCAAAGAGCCCAAAATCTACCCTAAAGCCCACATGACATTTCCATTTGCCATCCACTTAATCAAAGCCATTCCCTAAGTTCTAATCACATCATCAAATAATTCCAAATCAAGCCTCATGCCAAATCACCCCTAAAATACCAAAATTTTTCTTAAATCCATTTCCATGAAATTGACTCAACTTTTCCCAAGCCAAAGACAAGCCATGCAAGCCATGGACAAGCCACATGAAGCCATGGAAGGTTTGACATGTGATCAAGCCATTAATGGCAAAAGGAGGGCCCCCTTTCCTAATCCTTCTTAAACCCTTTTTTACCTTAAGCATGTCACACACTAAACCATGCTTAGCCACCTCACCATGGATGGAGACTTCACCACTCCATGGCAATCGACCCAAGTGACTCTTTTCAGCCCAAAACAGACCTTGGGTGGTGCACCTAGCCCAAAAGGATGGGTTGACCCAAACCTAGCCAAAATGGCCTCTTCCCCATACCATTTTAATCCAAGCACTTTACACATGTCCAAGCCCACTGATCGCACTAAACCCCAGCCTCGACCCACTCGGACCTCGAGGGTGACCCATGCTCGCCGGCCGCCCACCACGAGCCGCGGAAAACACCATGGCCGAGACCTTGGGAGGAGCCAAATTTTGGAATTCCACCTTCGTCGAGCCGCCTCACTCCAAATGGCCATTGCAGTACGTTCTTCTCCTCACTCGAAGCAACTGATCCCCACCTTAAACCCCTCAGGAGGCCCTCCACCCTCTCCTATTTAAACCTCACCTCTCTCGGCCATGGGAGGTGCTGAACAAAACCTTAAGGAAACTCCGCCAAAATCATTCCGTACCACTCTCCACACATGCGAGCACTTGATCCCCACCGAATTCCAGCCCCAATTCCCTCCAAGTCGAGCTCATTTTCGAGCTCAAACTTTAGCCCAAAAACCAGGACACTTCTTCACAGCTGAGCCAATCCCCAAATCGATCGGTCCTACACCTTCACCTGGACCAAGAGGAGAAGTTTCCCATCGAAAGCCCCATCTCCGTGCCTCCCGGCTGCTCCAGCTCTCCAAGCTTTGTGATCGGTCGTGGTCACTTTCATAGCTGGACAATTCACTGTGCCAAGGACTTCATCCGGAGCTTACTCGGACCCAATCGAAGGTGACACAACTCTCGGATCGAAGCTTCACTTCTCCGAGCAAAGGTATGAACTCCCTCTTCTCGCCCGAGCTTCGACCAATTCTCCATTTTGATTGGCTTGATTTCATAAGCATGTTCACCGTATGGATGTGTTCATCTCTTCAAGACGAATCCATAGAGCATAAGAACACGAAAATCCGTCGAGAATCGAGTGAGTTCTTAGGGTTAGAGTGCGGACGGTCACGGGATCGCACCGGCCGTAGATGATGACCGAGAACCGTCTGATCGCGCGTGTATCGGATGGACGGCTCGGATTGCGTCGGACCGGCCGGATGGTACGCGAACCGCGGGGCCCCGGCAGCCGAGTCGGATGGCGGCGTCGAACGGGAGCGCGCCGCGTGGTCGTTCGGAGATGCCGAGGATGACGGGCGCCGACTCTGGATAAGTAGAAAAATAGGGATTTTCTCGATTTATTTAATTCCCTAAACTTCAAAAATTCATAACTTTGTGTAGGAAAATCATAAAAATAAAATAAAAATACCCTCTTGCTCAGTGAACGGAGGACAATAATGTGGAAAAGAAATCATTTAATTTCATCCAAGTATTTTATTTTTAATGATTTATTTACTCCTCGCATTGTTTTAATTCTCCATGCATGCATACAATTCACCATGGCATGAGACCATAGGGCTTTTGAAGCCTTCTGAACTCGGGAACATTCCCCGAATTTTCCAAGGTCGAGGCCATCTCTGTGAAAAGTTATTGATTTTTTCAAATGCATGTTGCTGTTTTGAGTATTTTAATTCCAAAAATTAGCATGTTGTGAAATAAATTCTAGGAAAATTTGGTGATGTTCCTTATGACCAGAGAACCCTAGGAAAAATAGGACTTGAGTTAATTCACTCGCATTAACCCTAATTGCCCAAATACCCAAAATTGAAATTTAATTAATTAGAGTTAACCATAGATCAAATTGACTTGAAATCAATTCTCCACTGACCTTTAGGATCAGAGGAATCCACCATAAAAATTTCAAGTTAATTGGACTTGGTTAGCCCCATCAAATGGGTTGATTAAGCCACTTAGCCAAAATTAAACTTTAAAATTTCATAACTTTCAAAATACTTTTCAAAAATTCACCAAATTGGTTTTGAAGCCTCTCTGATATCGGGGAATTTAAGAAAATTAAAATTGCAATTTTCTAAAAAAGTTGATTTTTTATCATTATTTTAATATTTTAATAATTAAAAAATAATAAAAATTACAAAAATAATAAAATTCACCAAAATGTCACATTTTGAATTCTAACCACTTAGGAACAAACCCCATAATTTTCTTATGTCTCTAGGTTGAGATATTAAATTTTAAAGCCTCGGGGTAATTTCTTAAAAATTAAAAATTACATTTTCTAAGCATTTCCACTAAAATAGTTCCAATAAATTAAGGAAAAATCAGAAAATTGTAAAATTTGGTTCTCTGGAATCCTTGATATCGGAGAGAATTTTAAAAATTATAAAATTCATTTTTCAACTTATATTCTATTTTTAAATTAATTAATACTCCGTAACTTAAAATAATTTTAATAAATAAAATATAATTCAAAAAATCACAAAAATTGGTCCAAGTGGTCCTCTGGTCATTAGGAATGTCCCATAATTTTCTTAAGGACAGAAACTTTCCTTTGGTCATATTATTAAATTTTCCTTGGAAATCCTTATTTTCCACCAAAAATAATTACATAAATAAATTAAATACAAAAAAATCACATTTTCTCCTCTAATGTCTTTATCGACATATGAGTGAAATCATATAAAAATTTCAAATTCATTTGAGCTTAATTTAGTGAGTTATGAAATTATTAAGCTTGAAGGGCAAAATGGTAATTAAAATTTTAACCCTTAATTAAAACTTTAAGCTTAATAAAATTAAAGAGTAAAATATTTGATCTTAACCTGATTTGGATGATTGAAATTTAAATAATTAAAGGGGTAGAAACTTACTAAACACTTTAAGAATAATTAAAATAAACCTTAATAAAATAATTAATTAATTTGGAAGAATAATAAAATTGGAATTATTGAAATAGGGATGTTATTAGGAAGAGGTTTGTTCTTCAATTTAAGAATCCCTAAATTAATTGTCTTAATAATATTTAATCCTTAATTAAAATGATAATCCAAGTCTTAAAATTTAAAGTGCTAAAAGATTTAATCATTGAATTAAATTAAAATTAAAATTATTTAAAGTAAATCCCTTTAAAATGAAATATTAAATTAAATTAAATTAAATTAAATTAAATTAAATTAAATTAAAACAAATTAAATTAAATTAAAATTAAATTAAATTAAAATTAAATTAAATAATATTAAATTAAATTAAATTAAATTAAATTAAATTAAATAAAATTAAACTAAATTAAATTAAATCAAATTAAATTAAACTAAATTAAATAAAATTAAATTAAATTAAAACTAAATCAAATTAAATCAAATCAAATTGAATTAGATTAAGCTAAAGCATATCATATTAAATTAACTTAAATTAAATTAAAATTAAACTAAAACCACATTAATTTAAGTTAAGTTAAATTAAATTAAATTAAATATAACATAACCTAAGACATGAAGAATTCAAAATAAATCTAAAATAACTCGAACACTATTCCAAACTTAAATCATTAATTTGAATTTAAATTTCAATAACAAATCATTAAATATCATTTTGCCCTTAGAGCTTTTACTATTATAACTCCTAAATGGAGTATCAAGTGAAATGACACTTCACTCATAAGGATATTCAAACATCCTAATTCACCGAGCAAGAAATAAAACTTAACTCAAACACCTTGGATGATTAATTCACTTGCACAATAGAATTCATTTGGACTTAGGACAACTCCCGAAATATTGAAAAGATGTTTAAGATTCGTCTTAAACACTTCCTCAATATGATGGAACGTCCTTAAGAACAAATTGAGCTTAGTTGTTCTTTAGTGAAGAAAATCATCCTTAAAACCAAAATTGAAGACCTAGACGTCATAGGAATAACTAGCTATAGGATTAGGATTTCTGGTAGAAAACCATAACCTTTCCCTTAGCTTTACCTAAGAAATTGCTATAAATGCTTAAATGCTCTAAATTGTATTTTAAGTGCAGCTTGGAATGACGGGAAGACCCTCCGAGTACGCTTTTATTTTATTGCAATTTATCTTACCGCAATTCATTTATTCGTGTTGCACTTTACCTTTCTTGCATGATAAACAACTGATTGCATGAAAACCTACACCTTTAGGACAGTAAACCAAAAACTCGGAACCCATAACTAAATTAAAAGACACTACAAGATAAAATTCACCGCCACAACATTCAAAATATAAAACAACTCAAAATTTAATCACAAACGAACAACAAAACTACAACTACAACTAAATTAAAACGTCTCATTGAATGATCGGGAATACCTCGGATGATTTAACCCACGTGTTGCTAACGGGATTTCCCACGTGCCTAAATGAAAGTGCGGAACTCATTTAGTTGAGTTTAGCAAATTAATCGGACTAAGTGAATTCGATAAAAGTAACTGAGTGTCGGGATGACGGAACCGTGGGATCTTAATCGGTTCCGTTTAATTAACTTTAAGACCCGTTTTAATTAAAATATTAAAGACACATGGAAATTAAGACTTTCTCTAAAACCAAACACTTCTCTCATCTCCCGATTTATGACTTCTACAACTAAACCTCTCGCAACAACAAGGAGCTCGAAGCATGGTGGGCAAAGCACGGCCATCGTCATCGACAGAAACCGAGTCTACTTCAAAGAAAACTTTCCTTAGAATTAAATAACCATGTCGTAGGACTTCGAGGTAGCTTGCCTAGTGCAACATAAATCCTAAACTCTTCGTTAGGCATTTGCATGATCGTATCATGTAAATTAAGCCCTAACCGGTCTTAGGACTCCGAGGTAGTTGTCCGATACGACATAAACCCTCACATCTTCGAGGCTATTAGTATGATTTTATCATACTAATATAAGTCCTAATTAATTAAAATTGGCAAGATCAAAACATTAAATAAACATTAGGACTTTCCTAAATTCAAGCCAAACAAATAGGATAGTCGGGAAATTACCGAAGTTCGCTTCGAATCTGTGATTTCTCCTACATTTCCTCCTTTGAATTCCCAAGATAAAATGTTCCAAATTTGATCCATTCTCTATTGAAATTCCAAAATTCAATCCCTTGAAAACTTAAACTTTGAAATTCTCGAGAGCGAACTACCGATTATTATCGAGAGTTTTCTTAGGTGATTCCCGTCACTTAAGATGTAATTAACTATAGGGGCTTGCCCTTATAGGGAACTTTAAGAACCCGAGTAATATAAACCTCGCTTAATTCATTTATATTAAGCGAGGGAACTTGTCGGCTTATAAAATTGCTTCGTGACCAAACGGATATTACAAACCCTTCTAGTTTATTTAATCGAGCCCCATCATCAAGCAAGGTGTCTATTCTTCGGGATAGATACACTGGTTTGTGGTGCGGCGCTCGTTTATATAAACTATTCGAGATGTGAGATCAGTTTGATTTCATATCTTAAAATTTTCAAATTTAAAATTATTTTCAAAATCAAATACTACTTTTCAAATTATTTATTTAAATTAAATTGAAATTCGCCGACAATTTCTGTAGGCGACCCCTTTTCAAAACAAAACACATAACCTAAAAATATGCCGACAATTTCTGGCGACTCCGCTGGGGAATAGTTCCTCTCTCCATTTTGATCAAATAGTTTTGCTTTCAAAAATCGGTAGTGTATCCATGTCCCTAATGGATCAAACTACCCTTCTTTCCGTTGGAATATTATGTTCATTTCTACCTCGAACAAGTATGCCAACATTCCCTCGGATTTAGGAGCCACCGTTGTAGACATCCCTAAACAGAGAGGTTCCGAAATCCTTTTGCCTCATTTCGAGGCGGGGTGGACCCCAATAGGTGTTAGTTCAGGAGTGATCCTTCGAGTCGAGGAGTCTTGCATAAGACTTTCTTTTCCTTTCTAACTCTGAATTAGATTCATTACCTTCGAACATTCCGTTCTAAATAAACAAACCCTCTAATGAATGACTCTTTTAACAAATATACATGAACAAGAATGTGTTCGGACTCTTTTGATTCCTTTCTTTTCGTCCCGATGAGAAGAAGCATAACTTGGGACCGACAATCGAATCTACCTTGTAGAAATGGAAGCCCCAAAACCGATTTTCTCCTTCACCAACGGATCGGACTTCGCCGTTTACAAGGATGAGCCGCCCGACAATGGGATCATCCGGTTTGGACAAGGATTCGAAAACACAAATGTCAAGATCGCTGACGTTACCCTTTTCGCACTGATGGACAAAGTGTCAGAAACTGAGAAACCCATGATTGAGTTCAACCTTAAATCAACTCAAGAATTTCCCCCTCTGCAAAGGGTTCCAGCTGAGAGGAGTACCGCTGTCCATAGAAGGACCGTTATCTCTACCCCCACTGGTCTAGTCGTCTCTGCACCTACCCCTGCTCCCCGCCAAACCGAAGGGGAAGGAAGTTCAAATTTGTAACGAGCATGTTACCGTGGAGGGTACGGATTTCCGTGCAAGACCTTCGTTTTGAAATTGGGTCCGGCTCAAGGGTTCCACCCCTAACACGGACTCGGAGGAGAAACGAGAGGCATGAAGATTGCCGGAAAGGCCGCAGCCGCCGAAGTCGCTTTCTAGAAGAAATTCCCGAGTACACACCACTACCCGAATACATACCATCGTCCGAGTATACACCCCTTTTGGAAGGAAGTAGATTCCATCCCCTTTCCGCCGCAAACTCGACGAGGAAAATGTCCGCAGGATTGCCTCTACATTACCTCGACCCGCATATTACAAGACGACAATGAAGGAAAAGGGCTAGGGTTACACCACTTGCCCGACTACAGACTGTAATTGAGAAGTTAGCAAAGAAAGAGAGATGCTCTGTATCGGAAATTTTAAGAAGGATAGGGCGGGTGCGAGCCAAATCCCGTCTTGGGCCGCGAGTAGAATCTGCTATCGCTGCAGAAGAGCCTAATAAGAAGATGAAGGCTAGTCCACCTGTTGTTGTTTCGAGTTTGCGGCATCGGTGAGGATACCACCTTCCAAAGCATTCGGCCGACGGACCATCCGGTCCTAGGCCTTCTATCGCTAGAAGGATGGTATGGCGTCCCACTACCGCCAATTAAGACCGAAACAACAACCGGAAAAGGAAAGTCTCGTCGGGAGACTTGAGTCCGAAGAAAGTGCTACCGCAGAGTAAAGGGAACTCATGAGAAAGAAACTCGACAGCTATCACATGACAACCGCAAGGATGTGCGAAAAGGCCATTAGAAGACGCTATGGAAAAGTTAAGAACCGATATTCGTCGACTAGCAAGGGAAAGAGAAGAGAAGTTCGGAGATGAAGTTGACTCGTCGTAGTTCATGGATGATGAGTATGCGAAGTTAACGTGGTAGAAACACGAGCTTCGTCGGCTTCACAAGGTGCTCCCTGCAGCGCGTAAAGAGAGGAGCCGGAAGTAATGAGGAGGCAGACTTCAAGAGAAAGATGATACGATCGCCCAAATGGCAAAAAGGATGGAAGAGATGGGTGTAGCCCTAGCCACTCTCCAGAGTCGAGTTCAACCCCAAAGGGAAACACCCCCGGAAGTCATTCACATTGTAGACGGAGGAAAGGAGATTACATCCGTCAACGGGGATGATCAATTAAAGAAGGATGCAACACAAAGCATGATTCCGGAAAAGGATATCAAGAGCTTGGTGGAACAACAGGTGCGAGAAGCCTTAGCACAATCAAAGAGCGGGACATCCATTCGGACGGGTAGACCTTACCCCGAAGAATTTGACGCCGTCCAATATCCGAAAGGCTTTGTACCACCTCTCGTTCAAGACCTTTCGATGGAACCGGAAACCCTCGGCAGCATGTTGCACATTTTTGTGCCGATTGTTGCAACGCCGGCGGAAGTGATGCTTTACTCTTCCGACAATTTGTCGGCGACTCGTCGTGGATCACCTTTGATTGGTATGTGGAATTACCAAACGGTTCGGTAAAGACATTTTCGGAATTAGAGAACCTCTTCATCAAGCGATTTGCGGAGCTCGGCACCACATCACTATAGGTGATTTAGTGGTAGAGAAGCGTGCCGAATGAAACCTTGGTGGACTACATACTTCGATGGAGGAACCTAAGTATGAAGTGTGAGCCACGATTACAAGAACGAAGCATGCGATCGGCATTTTACTAAAAAGCATCCATGGCCCGATAGCACTTCTCCTCAAGGATTTACTATTAAGACTTTCGAGAAGTTGTTAAGCAAGGCCGGAAGCTTGCAAGAGGAGGCGAAGCAATTAAGTTTCACCGATAAAACAGACAAACAGAAGCCTGTGAAAACTTTGAAAGAAGTCCGGATCGTCGCAGCGAGCCGATAAAGGCAAGCAACCGATACAAATATCGTCGAACGACCGCGAGCAACCTCAACAGAACTACCAGCAACCCCGACCCAGTTATCAGTCATCTCAACAGTATGAACAACCGCCTCGTCCACAACGTACGTTAAGGGAACTTCTGAGCAGGGAGTATCCGTTCAAGAATGAGGCAGTGCCGAAAATGTTCCGCAGTCTGATGAAGACTCCAGATTTCCAACTGCCAGAGCCTAAAAGACCAGAAGAAGTCGACAAGAGAGGTGATCTCAACTTTTGCCCTTACCATCGGATGCTTGGGCACAAAATAGAAGATTGTATCACCTTCAAGAGTTGGCTCAACGACAATCTTCGGAAAGGGAATATAACGATCCCGAAAGAATACATGAAGGAACCCCAGAAAGGAGGTTCCGTCAATGTTATCTCGACGGATTTCATCGTTCCAATAGATCCCTATGCGACTGATGATGGATGGACTACCGCTTGGACAAAGTCTTCGAAGAAGATTTTAGATCACATCCAAACCGCTTCTGGCAAGCCTCAATTCGTAGTTCGAAGACCGCCGAGCCGGCCGCTATCACTTGCGATAGAAGAACAACCTCAACAAGAGACGATCGAAGAAAAGAAGAAAATTGACGAAGAAGAGAAGACCGAGGCACCTAAGGCTGGACTAGGGGTCGCTTATCCTAGGATAGTTGTTTCCGATTCGGGGAGAAATCCCTCGAACCTCCGACTCCGTATGATTATCCGCCCACTCCGGTGGGATCTTATAATGATGAGGGTTACGGCGTTGGCTACGTTTTGACTGTTTCTAACGATTACGTAACTAGCGACAATCAACCTAATCCGGACGTCGATTCCGATACAAATGACAATTCTCAAATCATACACGATCTCGACGATCATAATGATGAAGAAGACATCCACCAGGGAGGCTACGAGAGTTCAACAAGCAACGAATCTATTTGCGAGTTTCGAGGAGCTTCAGTCACAATAGAATTAGAGCCTTCAGACTCCGAAGCTAATCCTGAAGAACTTGTCATTCCAATTCAGAAGGAGACACCAGCAGAACTCAATGCTAAACTTAGAAGAAATCACAGAAGTCAACTTAAGAAGTGGAAGAGTTCTACCTCCGAGAATGGGTCCAAAAGACAAAGGAAAGCAGGTGGTTGTTCAAGAAGAACCAACCCCGGCAGAAGAAATACCCATTCGAGAAGAAAACGAGGCACATGAAAACAAAGTGGACTACAACGTGCTGAGACCATCTTAGGAAACTACTGAGCAACCGAGCATCTACGACGCTCTTATCTTATCAAAGGAGATGAGAGAAGCTCGATCAAGGCTTTACTTTATCCGGAAATTCGCTTAGCTCAAATGGCCGGAGAGTCCTTAGATGAGGTTCGCTCGTTAAAGGAACAACGAGGTGTTACCTTCACGGACAACGACCTACTACTTGGGGCACGAGACCACAACCGACCCTTGTACATTTCGCTTACAATCGGGAAGTTTACACTCTCCGCAGTATTGGTGGATCCAGGAGCATCAATCAATATAATGAATCTCCGAACGCTAGCATACTTGGAAATTGATGCTCGCGAGCTCGAAGCGGACAAAATGTTATTAAGAGGATTCAACTAGAAAGGAGAAAGAGCCCTCGGATCAATAACACTACTAATGAAGACCGGTGACTTAGCAAAGACAACCGCGAAATTTCACATAATTGATTCAGAAACGTCATTCAACGCTCTACTGAGCCGACCATGGATACATGAAAACAGGATGGTACCATCATCTTTACATCAATGCATTAAATACTATGATGGAGGGAACGAGTGTATTAAAGGTGACTTGCAACCGTTCTCCGTACATGAAATCGGAATCCATGAAGATGCAGCTTATTATGCACCTCCAAAGAAAACAATCTTCTCCAGAGATACCATAACAAATGAAGCAAAAGAAATTTGGGACGACGAAGAACCTGAAGTGCTAGTCCAACAGTCACTCACCACTCCCTTACGGCGAGATGGTGAAGGTTTCTCCACAACTCGCATCCGAGGACGAGGCCGGGGACGAGGTCGTGGCAGAGACATTAGGACGATTGGACAAAGGAAACCGACCATCAATGTTGATTGGGAAGATAGTTCTGAAGAAGAAAAAGAAATCAAACAAGAAGCAGCGACAATAAGTCGGAAGAAGCCACAATTCAGAATCCCTCTCGAAGATGAAAGAAACGAAGAATATAAATCGATGTACGAGAAGATTAACCACTATGTACATACTATGACCCTAACCCCGATCCATTCTAATAAGATCGAGGGTATGGAGGTCAAAGAGGTACGTAGCGGTGGTGCAAAGCCCATCAAATTCTACCGTGGTGCTCCTTCCTCCAAAACCGAAAATAATGTACAACTTGAAGATGCTACTTCATCGAATTAATGGAATTGCCTTTTGAGTGGTATTCCCCCGTGTCCAAAATTTAATCCGGCGTGGTTTCTTACCTCGACAATGGACAAAAGGTCGATCACAACATTTTGAAAATTTATGGAATAACTCCGGTCGTCCACCCAATGCAAAACATGGTCTCGGATTCGGCACAGGTAGGATCGATCGACGATACCGAATTTTGCATGGTTGTCACTTGCGAGTCTAATGAAAACCGCATGGAAACTACGGAGGAACTCGAAGATTTACAAATTGGAGACGCTCCACCGTAGTTCGAAGAAGAGATCAAATCTACAATAGATGAGTTAACGGAAGTTAACTTAGGTACTAGCGAAGAACCTAAACCTACCTTTGTTAGCTCCTTACTCAATAAAGAAGACTCCGAAGAAATAATTAAGTTATTAATAGAATTTAAAGACTGTTTTGCTTGGAGCTACGATGAGATGCCGTGTTTAGCTCCGGAGGTCGCAGTCCATAAGCTAGGGGTGGATTCCGCTTATGTTCCGATCGGACAAGGTCCCGTAAGAATGCGTCTAGAAATCGAACAACAAGTCATAGCCGAAGTTAAAAAGCTAATAGACGCCAAATTTGTCCGTGAAGAACAATACCCGACTTGGTTAGCCAACGTGGTACCGATCGGGAAGAAGAATGGTCGGATCGAATTTGTGTGGATTTCGGAGATTTAAACAAGGCATGTCCAAAAGATGAATTTCCTCTACCGATCCCGTAATTAATGATAGACATCGCTTCAACACATGAAATATTCTCATTCATGGATGGATCTTCGGGATACAACCGGATAAAAATGGCTCCAGAGGATGAAAAACTTACGAGCATTCGAACGCCGATCGGAGTATATTGCTACACAGTTGATGCCATTCGGACCGAAGAACGCAGGAGCAACCTACCGGAGAGCGATGACAAGAATTTTTGATGATCTCATCCACAATCAAGTCGAATGCTACGTGGATGATGTGGTCATCAAAAGCAAAGTAAAGGAAAACCACTCGTATGATTTGAGAATTGTTTTCGAACGATTAAGGCAATTTAACCTTAAGATGAATCCCTTAAAATGCGCCTTCGGCGTCACCTCCGGAAATTCTTAGGATTCGTTGTCCGACATCGTGGAATTGAAATCGACCCGGAAAAGATTAAAGCTATCTTAGAAATGCCACCTCCCGTAACCTTAAAACAACTACGATCTTTTCAAGGGAAGTCGGCATATCTTCGACGCTTTATCTCAAACTTGTCGGTAGGTGTCGACCTTTCTCGGCACTGAGTTAAAAAGGACGCCAAATTTATTTGGGAAGAGAAATGCGCGAGGGCCTTCGAGGACATTAAGCAATATTTAATGACACCTCCCGTTTTAGCGACCCAGGTCTCGGAGTAGATCGTCGATACTTTATACCGCGGCTTTAGACGACTCACTCGGAGCCTGTTGGCATGTGTCAATGATGAGGGTAAAGAAAATGCTCTTTACTACCTAAGCCGTCGTTTACTTCCGACGGAAATAAGGTATCCCGCGATTGAAAAGCACTGTTTGGCCCTGATCTTCGCCGCTCAAAAGCTCAGGCATTACATGCTTTCTCACAAGGTCAACCTGATTTCGAAATTTAATCCATTGCAATACTTGATGACCCGCCCAACGCTTTCCGGCAGACTTGCCAGATGGTCGATGATATTATCGCAATTCGATATAACTTTCGTGCCTCTTCGTGCCGTAAAAGGACAAGTCCTAGCAGACTTCCTCGCAGCACACCCTTTGCCGGCAGAATCTCCTCTCAATGACGATTTGCCAGATGAACAAATAATGAACCTAGAAGACCATGATGATCGACGTTGGGAATTATATTTCGACGGAGCATCTTCAAGCACATAAAGACGAAGAATCGCAAGTGATAGTGCCCGGTAAGGCAGGAATCGGACTAATATTTATAACACCGGGGCGGGGGATGTTAAGATACTCCTACCACTCGACGGAACCGTGTACGGATAACGAAGCGTAATACGAAGCCCTCATAACGGGACTAGAATTAACTATTCAAATGGGGATAACGGACATCAACATCTACGGGGATTCGCAATTAATCATTCAACGGATCGCCGGACAATACGAATTTTAAAACCAAGACTCGAGCAATACTTCCGGTATGCCATACATACTGTTGGAACGCATTCCAAATGTGACAATCTACAAAATTCCCGAAAAGAAAACGCTTTAGCAGATGTGTTAGCCTCGCCTCGCAAAAGAATTTGCTCGTTTGCAAGATGAATCGATGGAAGTGTCGATTCACGGACGTCAGGTCCTATCACAGCTCGACATAGACACAATACACAAATCAGAAAAAAGAGAAGAATCAATTGCAGCAGTGACAGAAAACACAGAAGATTGGCGACAACCATTAATAGACTACCTGCAAACGGGAAAACTACCAGACGATAGGTCGCTAGCCCATCAGATCAAGAAAAGAACTCTGTCCTATGCATTAATAAACGATACATTATACAGAAGGTCTTTTGATCAAATGTGGCTAAGGTGCCTAAGCGGGTCCGAGGCCCGTGAAATTGTTAAAGAGGTGCATTCAGGACTCTGTGGCGCTCACCGATCGGGCCCGAAAATGAAAATGAAAATTAAAAGACTAGGGTACTACCGGCCCTCGATGATGACCGATCGCATGAAAATCGCCAAGAGCCGTCACCGGTGCCAAGTGCACGGAGTGGTTCTACACCAACCTCCAAACGTGCTACATCCGACAATTGCGTCGTGGCCATTTGAATGTTGGGGCACGGATATAGTGGGTCCAATAGAACCACCGTCTTCGAAAGGACATCGCTTCATTCTTGCAGCTACAGATTACTTTTCCAAGTGGGCAGAGGCAGTTCCACTCAGAGAAGTGAAAGCACACCACGTGCTACATTTTTTCAAGAACCAAGTTGTCTACCGTTTCGGAGTGCCACGCAGGATCATCTCAGATAATGGGTCAGCATTCGAAGCACACAAATCAACAATTTTGTCGAGAGACACGGAATCGACCGGCGATATTCAACAATTTACTACCCAAGAGCAAACGGCCTTGTCGAGGCTTTTAATAAAACTCTCGTTTAAATTTTAAAGAAAACCTTGGACGATAATAAGAGAAATTGGCACGAGAAGTTGTTAGAAGCCTTATGGGCCTACCGGACAACTTTCAGAACCCCTACTCAAGCTACACCTTACGCTCTGGTGTATGGGTCCGAGGCGAGTGTTACCCTTAGAGGTCCGACTTCCTTCACTCGAATTGCGGCTTGCAAACAAAATCACGACGAAGAGAATGCCAAATTACGACTAGAAGAATTGGAAAGCCCGGAAGGAAAAGACTTGCAGCGCAGCGGAATTTAGAACTATACCAAGCTAAGATGGTTCAAGCCCATGACGGATCGGTCCGCCCAAGAACCTTCAAAGTTGGTGATTTAGGTTCTCGTTCTCAAAAGACCTATTCTTGCACACCGCAAGATAGGAGGAAAATTTGAACCCACTTGGGAAGGACCGTTTGTGGTTGAGGCAGTCTACTCAGGAGGCTCCTACCAGCTAGTGAACTGCCAAGGAGAACGACATATGCTTCCGATCAATGGACGATACTTGAAAAAGTATTACGCTACCTGATGTTTCGAAGGAATGAATTCTTTTCATCCCTAGAAGCACGGGTGAAGTAATTACTTATGATCGGGTCCGAACCCAAAAATAATAAAAAATGTGCTAAAATAAATAAAACCATGATAATAAAGTTTTCCTTGTTGTCTATCTTCCAAATCAAAATCTCTTTCCTGATCTTATCCCATTTCATTCCTGTTGAATTGAAAATACAAAAGTAATAAAAAAATTTTGTCTTTAATAAACATTTTCTTAATGTTCTTGTTCTTAGTACAGCCCCTGATCCTTTTCCTTGTCTTTTCGCAGGGAAATGTCGAACGGGCGGTTGGTCTCGAACTTTAGAAATGGCGTAAGCCTTGCACTCGATGAAAAGAGGGTGAAAGATGGAGCGATAATAGAGATTGACTCGGACTTCGCACCGGCGGCTCCGCAATACGAGGAAAGTGACTCGGGTCCCGATTGATCGAGAGGAATTGCCCGATCGGACGATAATGAAAGTGGGTGGCCCAAGCCACCAATCCAACGAGCAGAAAAGAAAAACAGACACCGAAGAAGACAAGAGAATCAAATCATGTAGTCGCTACAGCAGAGGGCAGGCTTGTCAGCGCCGCGCCCACAGAAACTCAGGAAGTACGAAGAGCTACTCTCACAGCAACTCAACGAAGAAACAAAAATCGCCGTATCCGCAAGATGCTAACTAAATTAGCAGCGGACCAGCGCGACGAGGAAGCTGCTACTGCCAGTGCATATACTTCAAGGATACCGGTTCGCCAGGAACCCGAAGGCAGGAGGCCAGCTCCCAGGATGACAGAAGAGACCAGAGAAATCTCAAGAAGAATAGAAGAAAGAAGGCTACTACGCCACCAGATGAAGCCACCGGTAATGCATGACCTTGTTGCAAAAGCAACCCCGGAGGATGTCCCGACGGACATCATCCCCAAGGAGCCGAGG
>JAKZJZ010002849.1:0-12953 GCA_022702705.1 Papilionanthe hookeriana x Papilionanthe teres | reverse complement strand
TTCCTACAACTCGGGCGGCGGCTAGACACTCCAAACGGCCGGTCTTAAGGCTTCCTATAGCACCTCTAAACCACTAGACGACAAATCTACCCTTCCTACAGCATTCCTAAGCATAAAGCATCACTTTCCAACCTTCCAATATCATCCTAAAGCTTTCCTATGCCTCCAAACAGCAATTCCAAGCTTCTCCCAATTCTCCTACAGCTTCCAAATGATTCAAACATCAATTCCAAGCTTCCCTTCAGCTCATCTACAGCTCTCTACAACGACTAGGCAGCGACTTAACAGCTACGGCCACCTAGCTTCTATAGCAGCTAACAACTTTCCCAAACCTCTAACAGTCGCTTTCCAGCTTCCTTACAGCACTAATGTTTCAAACGATGAAGTACTTAAAGCAGAAAATAACTTTTAAAGCACCCCCAAAATCAACAAGCATATAGAGCAGAAAACAGCTCTTCCAAGTTTCAAATAAAACCGTCAAAGAGTCATTTAACTCCTGCAACAAACGATCATTTGAAGCATCGTAGTGATTGCATTTGGATGTTCAAAGTACAAAACTAGCAAAGAGACATTTATCTTGAAGTGAACGCTCACTTGGAGCTTTAGTGTGAGTTATGAAACATGCGAATATATCACGATCAAGAAAAGTTGTACTTATACGATTAGGAATTCAGGATCGTGCATGTGAACACATGAGGATGAAGAAACATGTACGTGTGCAATTGAGACTCAAGCGTCAAGTGTGCCAATATTTATTAATTAGAGAATCCGTATACTCAAATTTTCAAAAGCAAAGCGCCGACACTTGTCAGAAACATGGAAGCATGCAGATTTCCTTCAAAAGAAAAGCACCAAACTTTGAGTAAGCATTGAGTCTCTTTGTTTCCCATAAATCCTTTCAAAACAATAAATATATGCAACGTCAAGACAATATTTGAATCCCAAATTCGCATAAGGAAAACCAAATAGCAAAACACCAACAATCTGAGGTAAAAAAAAGGAAGTATATAGGTTTAGATTTACCTTGCCGAATGAGAATGAGATACACGGGTGAAGAGGAGGAACAAAAGTTGGGCTCTGGCGCAGGAAAAGCTAAGCAGAGCAAAACAGAAGAACCACAAAAATACTTTCCCCAAAGCCTTTGGCTTCCTTAGGGCTGTCCGATTTCGAGATGAGGATGGAGATCTTGTCGACGGTGACGGTGAGGCTTCGAGGGAGCTCGTGAAGGATAAGCGAGCGGGATTGAGCGGGCTTCGGCCTCGAGCGAGTGCGGGCGAAAGCAGGAGAGCGAGTGCGGCTAGGGCTTTGGGCGAGCGCCCGAGGAAGGCGGGTGGGGTTCGCCTCGCGAGGGAAGAAGCGAGATCGAGAGGAGAGCGGAAACGGGATTTCTGGTCGCAAAGAGGAGGAAGCGAGGCGGGCGAGCGGGGAAGAAGAGCGGGATCTGTCGCGCGGCAGAGGCGAGCGGGAGAGCGGCTCGTCGAGCAGGCTGGGGGGAGCGGCGTCTGGGGGCTTCGAGCAGAGAGGGGCGAGATCGAGCGGTGCAAGCTGGGACGAGCGGCTCTACTGGGTTGAGCGGGATCGTCGTGCGCGAAGCTCTCGGTCGTGCACGGGGGAGAGGGAGGCGAGCGACGGTTTTTTTTCCGTGCGGGTGAAGCGAGCAAGTGGATTTCTGTCGCGCGGGAGAGGCCAGGAAGGAGGTAATGTCGAATTGTATAGCCGAAGAGACGTTAGCATAAGCATTGGCAGGGAATTAAATAAATTTCATCCATGCAGCAGGCTGAATTGGAATGTAATAAGGGTTAATTAAATTTAATTAAAAGAGTGGGTAGCTAATTTTGAAATTTCAAATTTCAAATTATACATTGGATTATCAGCTCAACTCGGTGCAATTGGGCTGTGTTCAACCCGAATCAAACCCGGGTTAAGCCTAAACCAATTTCTTTTAATTAAATTTAATATGCATTGATTTTCGTGCAGCTTGCACGCGCGCGGAACCATAGCAATATGGGTGTCCCTCTTAGCTAAAGTCGACGTTCCGGATACATCCGTGTGGTCCGATTATATCAAACGAGGTCATCCGGACAAATTCGCGGATGGTCGGGCCAAAAAAGTGTCGAATTGTGGTGTGCGTGAATTTGAGTCATGAAGGGTTCACCTAAAGCCGTCCGATCCTATGGGAACTCATTTTCGGACCTCCACATGTTAGTCCTCAGCCCTGCAACGATAAGAGTCGAGTACTTGGGACTACTCATGCGAGGTCTCACAAAAATGAGTCAAGAAATGGCTCGAAGTTCTATGAGAAGTGGGATCCATTACTAGTCCGCTACGATGGTCGGTAAGGAGCTCCTAAAGCTAGGCCTCACTAAAAATGAGGTCAACAGTTGGCCTCACATATGGCCTAGCTTACTAATAGCATTGTTTAAAAGTATAGCGAATAAATTTAGTAGGGAAAATATATATTTATTATTCCATTAAGTATGACCATCACACGTGTTGGTCACAATGCAATAACTCGCATTGCTCACAGAGCTAAATTCGCAAGCAATGCTCGTTAAAGCATTGTGACCCTAAACTAAAAAGTATGATTTGCCGCCAATACTGATCGGGTAATGCACATGCAAACATGCAAAGTGATTTGATGCATTGTGGCTGCTCCATCTAGGTAAGAGTGATCACGAGTGATAGCAGATGATAGACTTAGGCTAACATCGAAATGAGCAAATGTTCGTCATAAGCATGTGGTGGCACATAGTACTGAAGAACATGTCATAGTAAACAATGTTGATGCAAGACATGCCACACTATCATGCATAGATGATGACATGTTTGGCGAGCTAGCGTATAAGACATCTCGGAAAGGGGTTACAACTCGCCCAAAAGCAACCAAAGATCGAAGCACATAACAAGCACATACCGTATGTAATGCACCATACAAATGGGCTAACCGTAGTCGGTACAAGACTCCCGGAGAAGATTAAACCTCGCCCAAGCAAAAGCACACGTGATGTAAGATATGCTCATGATGATCAAAAATATGGCAAAAAGTACTCAACCTAACGATCTTGCGAGGATCTAATGTAGATGAAGGTGTGTAGCAACCCTCCAGTTTCTTAACGTAACGAAGAACCTACCTATAATTGCTCGACAAAACAACAAGGTTTTTTTCATAAAAAGAAAATCTTCGAATAAAAAGAATTTCCTTATGGAAAATTAACTCCATACCCTAGGGAATGAAAAGGGCAAGAAATCTTCTTTACTCTCTAGGTTTGGCGGATTCAATCTCCTTCATTGAGTGTAAAACCACCAAAGCAACCACGGAATTATCATATTTCCGATCGCCTGGAATCACTACAATTTCTAGGTCCGAAGCTCTGAAAGTGAAAAGTTGAGGGCTGCATTGGATAGTCAACAGTCATCATAAAATTTGTTGAAAAATCATAACATGAATCTTCTTTATCACTGTGTAAATGCTAGGGCGTCCCCTAGAAGCAACTCGTTGTATGACTGAATACAGTAAAAAGTGTGCAAGAGCCGCTACATCGGTGTCAGAGTGTAAAGTTAAAGTAGCAATTGTTCCCACATTACGGAAGGATGTAAGTAAGAAGTTTATTCATGAAACTAATAATAAGATAGAGACTTGGAATATAGGTACTTCTCGAGATAAATTAATAAAATCAGTTATTATTATGATTCATAGAAAGATAAATATCTTATATATTCAAGAAACTAAAAGGGTAGAAGAAAAGGCTAAGGAAATTGATACCCAAGGTTTTAAACTTTGATATTCACGTAAGAGTAAGACTAGAAAGTGTAGGTGTAATTATACATAAAAATTTGAAAGATAAAGTTGTAAAAATTAATAGAAGTTGAGATAGAATTATAGCCCTTAAGATTTTTGTTGATACTTAAGATTTTTAAAAGTATAAGTACTTATGCTCCTCAAATAGGTTTTGATATAGGTCTAAAGACAAATTCGAAATGACCTAGAAGAATTAATACAAATGATAGTTCTTAAAGAAAGAACTTGTATTGAGCAAGATTTAAATAGACATGTCGGTAGAGTGGTAGAAGATTTTAGAAATATTCATGGTGGCTATGATTTTGGAGTGATTAATGAAAAAGGTTGAGTCATATTAGATTTTACTCTAGTGTATGATTTTGTTATTGTTATTATTTTATTCAGAAAAAGAGATGAGCATATTATTACTTATAAGAATGGATCTATAAAGCACAAATTGATTATTTTTTATGATAAGAAGAGATGATCGAGAATGTAAATATTATAAAGTCATTCCAAGTGATAATTTAAGTACTCAACCTCGACCATTAATTCTGGATTTTAACATGGAGTTGTAAAATAAAAAAAATACTAAAAATCATTATCATTGGGAGCACCTAAAAGACAAATAAAACTACTTTTGAGTAAAGCTTCAAGATTTCAAGATTTAAGATGTTCGCTAAAGACGAACTCTACGTAAAATAAAGTAACTAACACTATTAAATAAATGTCAAAATATGTAATTGGAGACTCAAAAAGGAAAAGTTTATATAAATAAAAATAGGGAATAATAATGTGCAAAAAAAGATAAAATAGATGAAGTTATGTTATAAAAAATTGGTTTAAACGTAAAAGCTTAGAGAACTGGGAAAAATATAATATAGTCGTAGGAAGTCCAAGAGATCAATCCGTAACGCTAAATGTTACAGCTTTTAGTGATCTTTATACTTGACGTAGATGGTCAAATATATATATAAACTAGTTAAACAAAGAAAAAAGGAAAGTAAAGATTTAACTCGGATGTACTAAAGATGAAAATCAAAAAGTGATTTTTTAGAAAAATATATTCAACATAAGGCGGGTGAGTTAATTTGATAAACTTTTCAATAAAGTTTTTGAAAATATGATCGACCATCTTAATATCGTTAATAATAAAATATTGTATTTTTACTGTGACATTAGTAAAAAAGCAGTTGAGAAAGGTTTAAAGAAAACAATTGGTGGGAAGTCCGTAGGGCCCGACGATACACAATTGAAATGTGAAAATATTTATGAGATTTAGGAGTTTCTTGACTTACTAAACTTTTTACTATTATTTTAAAAACTAAAAAGATGTCCGAGGAGTGGAGGAAGAGTATTTTAGTCCCTATTTTTAAGAATAAAGGGGATGCACAATAGTGTGCAAATTATAGTAGAAATTAAGTTGATTTGTTATACTTTTAAAATTATGGGAGAGACTAACTAAACATAGGTTATGACTATTACAAAGATTTCTCATAATCAATTTAGATTTACGTCAAGTGGGTCTACTATGGAAGTTATACATTTATCGAGAGGTTTGATGGAGATATACAGAGAGATATTGATTTAGAAAAAGCATACAATAAGATTTCAAGAGATATCCTTTGGAGAGTTCTAGAGAAGTAAGGTGTTGATATGACTTATATTCAAGTCATTAAAGATATGTATACTACAAGTGTTACTTGTGTTCAAACAGGAGGATTGACCAACTATTTTCTATTTCAGTTGGATTAAATCAGGGATCGGCTTTAAGCCCATATCTTATTTGTTTTAGTTATGGATGCCCTTACTAGATATTTACAGGAAAATGTACCTTGGTGTATGTTTTTCGTTGATGACATCCTTCTTGTAGATATGACTAGAGAATGAGCTCAGAAAAAACTTAAATTATGGAGGTCTACTTTGGAGTCTAAAGGCCTTCGTTTGTGGAGAACTAAAACTGAATACATGGAATGTAATTTTAGTAGTAACTGCTCTAGTGACAAAGTACTAACTATGGTGATCAAATTATTAAAAGGTGAATGTTTTAGATATCACGATCTATTGTCCAAAGCGATGGTCAGATAGATGAAAATGTTATTAGTAGAATTCAAGTTGGTTAGTTAAAGTGGAGGAATGCTTTGGGCCTATTGTGTGATAGAAAAGTGCCACTTAGACTGAAAGGAAAATTTTATAAGATGATGGTGAGGCATGCAAGCTCTATGGGGCAGAATGTTGGCCTTTAAAAGAGAAGAATAAAACTAAGTTAAGTGTTGCTGAGATGAGAATGCTTAGGTGGATTAGTGGCTTTACAATTAGAAACAAATTGCGAAATGAATATATCGGTGATAGGGTTGGTGTAGCTCCAGCGGCGGACAAAATTAGGGCGAATTTTCTAAGATGGTTAGGTCACATTAAACGTTGACCATCAGATCATCTGGTTAGGAGATTAGAAGTTTTAAAATTGACTTATGTTAAGAAAGGCAGAGGAAGACCTAGAAAAACTTGGGCATATTGTATAAAAAATGACCTTAATTTATTAGATTTAAATGAAAATATGAAACTCAATATGACTGAATTGAGAAAAAAGATTCAGGTAACCAACCCCATTTAGTGGGATAAAGGCTTGTTGTTGTTGTTGTTGTTGTTGTTGTATAGAATTAAGAACTGAAGCTTAGGGAAATCTCATGGATTCGTAGGAGATCACAAAAAACAAAAAAAATTATCTAACCTAGCGGCTACCCTCTAAAAGAAAACCTAGACCTAAACCGATTAAGTAGCTTGCTAAGGAAAAAGTAAGCCGAGTTTTAGAGGAGTTATACATTCGTGACGGTTGAAAAAGCTTCTCTCAGCTTGCTCAAAACTCCTACGACGGAGGAAGTAGGGATGAAGCTCTCCTCTTAAGGAAAGCTCAAGAATCTCCTCCAAAGACTCTCTCAAGCATTCGCCCTCACTCTTCTCAAGAAAACATAGAAGAAGGAGAATGAAGAAGATGAAGTGGTGGAAGGAGAATAAGAAAGATCTCACCTAAAAGCTTCCTCAAGAAAACCCTATCCAACAGGGAAAACTCTCCTCGAGCTTAATGGAGGAAGAAAAAGATGAAGAGGATGCAGAGGTAGAAGAGTAAGCTTACCAAGAGCTCTCCTCCTTCCCAAAAGCTCCCTCTCCCTTCAAGAAAATCTCCTCTCAAAACTCTCCCTAAGAAAAGGCTCTTTTCCCCTAACTAAGATCCCCATTGCAAAAGTGACCAAAAGCTCGCTCAACTTACCATTGGTCCCTTCCAAAAGTGGCAAAAGACCCAAGTAAATGAGTTGGTTTCCCCCCTACATGTGATGCATGTATTGCTCCCTCCATCTGAACTAGTAGCACTGCATTTTAGCACCAAACTGGGTTGGGTGTTGAAATACCCAAACTGGGCGCCTAAGCGCTGCTCTCACTAGGGTGAAACAGCATTTTAGGCACTTAAGCGCCCAAATCGGGCACTTAGGCGCCACGTTGGCCACCCGAGCCCCCGGCTCTAAGAAAAGGAGGCTGGAAGAGCCACTCTGTGAGCCTAGGCGCCCAAGACTAGGAGCAGATGCGCCAGGTCTGGCCCAAAAAATGGATTTTTGCCTCTTCTGAGCCACGGTTAGTGCTAGTGGTTTATATCGATCCTCTGACTGTCAAAGGTTATTTCTGAATGAAATATGGTCTCCAAAAATCCAAATGAACATTCGAGATGCGTCGTATTAGAAGAAAATCAACATTTGAGGCCATGTACGACCGCAGTGGTCCAAACCCTAATTTTATGCCCGGACGTCTATTGAAGAGTTTATACGGATTCGTAAGCAACGGGCAAACATGCATCACTAAAATACAACCCCATAACTTAGAAATGAACATTCAGGAGTTTTTATATCATAGAATTTAGTGTCGAAGGGGCGTCTCGAAACTTCATGCGGGTGCGTGAGTCTGAACCTTAATCTTTTTAAAATGCACGTGAAAGGGTTCTAGGACTGTATTTGATCAGGGGAGGCTTCAAATGATTAAAACATTAAAATGGACATCAAAAGTGCTCTATGTGAAACCTAATATCACCTAACAGTTAACTCTCCCCGGTAAGGCTGAATCAATATCAACCCCAGTTTCGTGCCCAAAACATGTATCAGAAGATCCTAATGGATGTCTTGAACTACGGAAGACTGTGAATGAGTGAAATATAATCATGTAGCATCCAAGTGAGCATCTCTTACATGTGACATTAAAAATGGATGTCAACTGATGTATCTAAAAACAAAAAAATAAAATTTTAACAAACCTAGCAAATTCAACAAAATATTTTAAGCACACAAGAAAAGATTCAATTTATGTTTAAAAATCCCATTCCAATTTCTAAAATAAATATAAGATCCCAATCATATCATGTAAGGAATTATTTTTTAAGGAAAAAAAGGTTCAAAATGACATTTGATTATAAAGAAATCAAACATGCAAGCCATACAATAATAATCTAGAAAAAAAAAATGGAACATGGACTTAGAAAAAAATAAATTAAATTAGGAGAACAAATCTAATTTCATGTTATAAATATTAATTATGCAAGTGATTTTAATGCTATGAAAATTAATTGAAAAGTCAAGATAGCAAGAAAGAAATCCCATATCATTTTAATTGATGTTAAAAAAATCATATAATGAAGTTCCATATATATTATTTGTAGTGAATTAAGGAATAAAAGTATATTGAAATTATTAAATATATACACAACGAAACACCAATTAGTATTAGACATAGTTGTGGAGTGATAATAAAAAAAAAAATTAACTATAGCAAGATTACACCAAAGATCATCATTGAACTAATATCATTGTATATTGATAATGGAGATACTTATAAAAATTCACTTTGAGGTATCTTAGCCTGTGTTTTTTTCAAAATGGCACAATAATGATCAATTAGACAACCACTAAAATAAGAAAATTAAAATAATAATAATAAATTATAAAAGATACAGACCTTAGAATGGTTAAAGAAAATACTAGGTATGATATATGCAATTTAAATAAACATGATGTTGACAATCACCAATCAATATTATTATAAGATAAAGCGGTACCTAAAATATGATAGATTTAATCATTTTAGATCTTTTGTAGATAAAATTATGTAATTAAAATTTGATGGTTAAAATCCCTCAAGAGCGTTATGAAATAAGAGGATATCAAGAGATTTAAATTAAATTTTATAAAAAAGTTGTATAAATCTAAGTTTTATAAAAAAGTGGATAGCCAAGTCAATGTTGATGGAAAGAAAATGTAAAGATGGATGTAAGATTAAACTAAGAGAAAATAAAGGAATAAATATATTAGAGGAACGGTGGGTATGACACTATCAAGGAAAAAGAGGTTGAAAATAGACATTGGTGGTTTGGAGATAGATAATGAAAGGCATAAAATGACTCATTGCATAGGTACATTAAATTTATATCATGAGAATAAAGAGAATAAAGGATAAACCAAAAGTAACATGGATAAACATTGTTCAAAATGATTTAGGAAGAATAGGTTTAACCCCTCAAGTAAAGTAAGTGAACGGAAAAAGAGAATTTATAAAGCTAACCCTAAGCAATTGGCATAAGGCTAATGATGAAGATTAAGTTAGACGTACATCACGTACCTCCATTTATTTCCTCGGATAAGGTTTCTAGAACAAGGTTAAGACTAAAATTGGATACCTATTTGTAGCATTTGTTTTGCAAAAGATTTTTAATGATGGATAATGACTACAATCCATGCATTTTAAGGATGCAGTTTTATGCTATTGCAATAAAGTTCTATAGCAAAGAGCTTTCTGTTCCATGAAAAGTGAAGCTAGATAATACATAGCCCACCATTCGAACAAAATCATAACAACAAATCAACCACTCCCACCCCACCCCAAAAACACACACACCCAAGAATATATAAAAACAAAAAAGAAGACAGAAAGTGAAAATATGCTTCTAAGTTAAGAACCTATCACTGATTACGCCACATTAGTGTGACAAGGAGGGGAAAGGGTTATGGGCACTACTTCTACACACAGTAAGATAAAGGAAGAAATATAAAAACTATTGAAAGCTTCGTCTACACATAAGAAACAAATTATTACTTACAGTGGTTGTAGCTGGAGAAAATTCAATTGTGTTTCACAAGCATCAATAAAATCAAATGCTGAAAAACATAAGTGCTAGTTAATAAGGCATCATTACCTGATTTAGAGCTTTCAGCTGCTTGGACCGGATTATACGCAAACTCTTCTATATCTGGCAACCTATCAGACTACAAAGAGTCGTCAGTCAGACAAGAGTCATATTTGTCATTTTCATGCACATCCTAATAAGTTCAATCCTTGAAAAGATGAAAATGTTTAAACAGAATAGACAACCATCATCATAAAAAATAAATTTCCTTTGTGTGGCAAAGAATCAAAGAAACGGAACTTTGAGGTGTTTGTTTGGCAACAGATGAGATTTACCGTATTAGGATTTTGTAAATCCCGTAAATCTGGATTTACTAAATCCTGAATGGGTTAAATCTGGAAATTTGTCTGGCAACGGATTTACTAACTCTTGTAAATCCAATGGACTGTTTGACAATTTTCGCAAGGATTTAAGAAGTCATTATAGCTGTTGAAGATAATTGGAAGCCCGCAGAGTTAAATCTACCGGTTCATAGGATTTAGGATTTACGGGATTTACAGCCGATATCCACGGAATCCAGATTTACAGCATCCATGGATTTATTTTGTCCAAAATGACCGTATGTCCAGATTCATCTTAAATCCTGCACAAATTTTGGGTTAAATCCGTTGCGAGACAGCCCCTGAAGTAAAACTAGTTATGTAATTTTAAACTGTTATGGAAATGCCAAGAAACAATTATTTGTATACATAGTTTACTTCCAATATTGCCCCAAATCAAACAACTCCAAACATTAAAGTATACAATTCCGAATTCAGCGGAGACCTGAGAATGTGGGATTCTGAGCTTACTTTGCGTTCGGGTGCTTCCCTGCCTGGAACATCCATGGTAACCTCGACCATCCTCTTTGTGCCATTCCTCCTAACGCGAGCTCGAATAGGAAATTTTGCAGCGCCTTCAGAACCCGAAAATAAGTAGGAAGCCTTTTTAGAGAAATAACCATGAAGATACGGACTGAAGAAATCAGAAGAAATGAGCGAACCTGGAACCGAGGTTAGGGCTTTAGGAGAAAGTAGTCCGGAGGTGGCTCGGGAGGTAGACATTCGGAGGCCTTTTCTTGTGGAGAGAAGAGGAACCGAAGAAATCAGAAGTCGAGGCAGTGCTGGAAAGTGCATTTTAGAGGGAAATAGTGGAGAAGGAGAATAGGGTCCTTCCCCCTTTTTTTCTTAATTTGTTTATTTATTTAATTTGACAGAAAACATCTATATTTATCGATCTAACCCTTAAAATCTTATATTTATTGTATTACCACCCAAAATATCTTCGTAGCATCCACTCTACCACTCCGTCTGCCCCCGTTTTTCCCCCATTTACTCCATCGCTGAAATCCTTTCACGGCTTGCATTCCCCTTGTGCTTCATCGTTCCATTCCTTTAGCCCGTTCATCTTCAATCCTTATATTCAACCAAAGTAAATTAAATTAATGCATTTTTTACATGTGTTTGCTTAACTCTACTCTAACGGGCATGGTTCTGTACATTGCATATAGATAACTTTTTATACGAATTTGATTTTCATGAATGTCAAGTTATTTTAGGCTTTTACTATGTACTTTTTAGAGTCCTTTAGGCTCGATTTTGTAATAGAAATAAGGTACGAGCATAAATTTAGAGACGTCTAACGGGCAACCACGTGACGGAGACCAGCGACAGCTTGCTCGTGTCTCATACTTAATTCTAAATTATTTTGATATATACTATTAGGACGGAGCGTATATATGCAGTGCTCGATCGCCATTTTGTTTTTTTTAAGATATATTGTCAACACAGCGACACTTGTCATTTTATATTATTTGTTGCTTGTGATTTCCTATTTCTTTGCTTGTGTATTGTTCGAGAATCGTGCGAATATATAATTTAGGCTTCAAGGAAATAAAATTTTAACTTTTTCTACAAAAATTTAATAAAAGACTGAGATTAATTAAATTTAGTTTTAAAACATCTTAACTTTTCAAAATTGCATTTATTTTCCTGCATGGACTTCACGCCAGATTAAAATGAGTAACATAGCATGGCATCACCCAAGTCATACTAACAGGGCCTCCACAATAGAGCTTGTGTGCATCATTCTGCATATTTTGATGAGAAGTCCACGTGCTTTTTCAATCTGTCTGGCCAAGGATAAGATTTATAGTTAGGCGGTTATCTAGTCCGCTTAGGGTGTTAGAGACTTCTCTGACTTAGAGGGAGTATAATTCATTTGTGAGAGTGTGTTGGCTTTGTAGCCATACCTCTCTTTTCTTTCCACTCCAAAGAACTTCTTGACCACTTTGGCAAGTATACGTCCCACCTCTACTCGTTCTATTTATAGAGGTTCATAGGAATTAGATTTTCCTTCTCCCAGTTTGAATACAGAAATTCAAAATGACACTTTCCTTAGTTACCTTGCTAATCTTCAATGTTGGAAATAACTTTGCAAATGGGAAACTAATAGGGCTATCAAAACGGCTCGTTGTTCACGAATAGCTCGTGTTCGGCTCGTGAAGAAGCTCGTGTTTGGCTTGTTCGCTAAGTTAACAAGCCTTAACGAGCCGAACACGAAAAAAGATTTGTTCGTTCGTGTTCGGCTCGTTTTGGCTCGAAAATAGTATTCATCAATTATATATATATATATATATATATATATATTAATGAGCAATTTTTTAAAAAAATTTAAAAGATTTATAATCAATTAAAATTATTAATTAAGTAAATAGAATAAAAATTATTAAATTAGATTCAAATAATGTTTTAATGTAACAATAATTCTTAAATCTTGCCCCAACCTTTAACTTCTTATGGTTACATGATTAGGGTTGTCAAAATGACTCTGTGTTCGTGAACAGCTCGTGTTCGGTTCGCTAATCAAACAAGTTGAACACGAACACACTTTATGGGCTCGAAATGTAAACGATCCGAACACGAGCTGAGCCTAAGCTCACTCGTGTTCATTCGTTTACACCCCTAGAAACTAATG